>MU161571.1:0-24764 GCA_015888305.1 Antheraea pernyi | reverse complement strand
TTGTATGTTATAATATCATTGTTGAATGTAGAATGAAAAAGGGTAATTGGAACGTAAGAGTAAAATAATACATACGGTCGAGCATAGCAACCTCCTTCACAACCTTTTTTGAAGTCCTTTATTGACAGATGTAAAATGTCTTTTTTATTTACATGTGTGTATATGTTGTGTAAAATTGAAGCAGTAGTGTGAGTAATGCATATTTTAATTAATTTAATGTACTTCTAACTTCTTGTAAGGTTATGAATAAAATATAAAATCGACTTCATGACATTCCAAGATTCCGCCAAAAATTCTAAAGACTTCGTACAAATTACAAGACAGTATAGATTACATAATTAGGTCAACTGACCTATTTATTTGCATCGATCTTGGTCAAAAATAATTCAATCGATGACGTATATGATATACATATTTAATTATAAGAACCGTTGATTGACGTTCGGTTATGAAATTTTTCACATCCGTGACCTAAATTATGAAGTATCGATAGAAAATATTTTGTTATTTACACGCGAGAGTGCGCTGTGAAACTTATGTAGATCTATAATTAATTTAATGTAATCCACACTGTATACTGCGTTAGCGCAAGACACGCTGGCCGACGACCAAAATGTCAATTTTGTACTACATCGTTAATTATTCTGTCTTTTCTGTATCGGCTTAAACGAATAATTAATTTACTACAAATATTAATTCATTTGTTGCGTAAAATTAAATTTGTTGTTGGCAACATCGAACTACCTTTGTGTTCTATGAGTTTTGGCGGGACGCTTGTCATTTAGTGACTTTTATTATTAATAATCTTGTGTTGTTTATCCCTATGTTGTGTAATATTGGTAACATTTTACGTAATATTAGTTAATTTTGTGCATATGTGAAGTATTTTAAAAATAAACATGAATTCTAGAATGGTACAAAAACACCCTAGAGGACTGACTTAACCCTTCAGACCGCAGTCGCCTTAGAAGGGGCTAACACTTGTCGGGGGCAGACGTATTGCTGGTAAAGCAGCCCAGGTGTGAGAAGGCACCATGGGGTTTTAGTCCGTGTGAATCGGACATAACACATCCTCATCTGCCCGGTTGGGTGGGTATCCGTTATAGATTTTCCCATATAATGGTACCTTTTTTTAATGTGTGGAAATCCTTCTTGGACACTCCAATCCCTCGGGGGAGAGAGTAAGTAGTTTGAGACTATTACTCACTAAAACCCCACGGTGTACCCTCTACCACCATAATGAGGGACAAGGGATGTTGATCGCACTCTGCATGTCGCCCTGAACCTCCCCACTGTATAGAAACATCCTATTTTAAAGTGATTTTTTTTACATTAAGCGGCCGGGCACTATTAATACAATATGCATTGTCCATTTTGGGAATTTCTTACCTCGTCCTTCGTGGACCCATTTGACGGATCTCTTCTTCCTGTTGACATACATACTCTGGCCCCTGCTCATATGGTTGCTGGAGTCGCTCAGGGACTTGCATATCGATCTCGCTAGATCCATCTGCTCTTTCACTGTTGGATGTACTCCAGGCACGTAGAATGCCGACGATGCGAATGTCTTCTCTGTAATAATTAAGAGTCTATTTCATTTTATTAGTACTATAAAGTTTGTATAGCCTCTTTTTCAATGTTGTATATGGAAATAAATTGATTAACTATTGGCAATTGATAATCTTGAACCTATTGATTAAATTGATAATATTGATAATAATTGAATCTAGAATCCATTTCGCTATATCCTAGGATACATCTTTTGCTGCCTATACATTCTCTAATATCTCCATTTTCGGTTGGACCCTGGCTTCCACTTTCATACTCACTTGAATTGTGCACATTCATAGTAAATGTATAATCGAATAAAACTATAATATTTATAATTATTGGTATTTTAAAATAAAGTTTATAATACTGGTAACAACACTCCAGAAACTAGACTTCTTCCTGTTGCTTAAAGAACTCGTATCCAGTGTCCTTAACCATTGTATTTCTTCCATATTGTCTACCTATATCAAGGAATTTATAAGTAAACATATAAATTCCTTGACTTATATACACTGGTTTACTGTTAGAGCGTTTTTAGTTAGTCCAGTGCTACTTACATATCCACGTGTATCGGCAAGAAATTTTGTCTATGGACCCAATAAATTTAGCTGTGGGATTATAGTTATGCGTTATAAGTTTTTAGAGCGAATAGTAGCCGGACCGTCGTCACGCAGCTATAGCCTATAGCTAGTCCTATAAAACTAACATTAAAGAAATTATCCATGTTAATTTATAAAGTCTTAGCAAAGCTATAATCATTATTATTATATTATTATGAGTTTATAATACGTATCTTTCACTACAATTATACAATAATGCATTAATAAATCTATACTTCATATTATAAAGCTGAAGAGTTTGTTTGCTTGAACGCGCCAATTTTCGGAATACCGGCCCGATTTGAAAAATTCTTTCACTGTTAGATAGCTCATTTATCGAGGAAATCTATAGGCTATATGTCACACTTATATCTGTTGAGAGCTTCCGCTGCGTGTTAGCTTTAAGTTGCGGACAGAAGTTAGTAAATAATAAAATTTAGATGAATGACGGTAGTTGAGTGAAGTGTTTTGGCGTCAATCAGAGTTTTCAGGAAATCAACAAATCAGATATATTTATGAACACTAAAAATGGTGAAATATTTTTATTTCCACAAAAAAGTAAACCGCCTTCAATGTGTAAAACTAATAAGGCACTAAAAAGCGAAAAATAACTTAATTATTATACGGAATTAAATAAAAAATATTGATATTTGAACTACCTAATTATATATTTGAAATCGATGCCATTGATAAAAGAACCCCAATAAAGTTCAAACTTTAAAAATTCAATGAACTATCTAGTCCGGTGAAGCTGTGAAGACCCTGCAGGGTCAATAGCGTAGTCAGTTCGAGGAAAATAAAAACAATGAACTATGGTCGAATGTCGACCGCTGGGCGCCCACTAGTTAGTAATTATGTGAAGTTATATCAGCAAATGAATAAAATAATTAAAATGACATAACGAGGCAATTAGGTGCTTCTTGAACTGTCTTTAAACCAGTACGGTTATGAACTGCGAATTGCATACTACAATTCATTTCTAATGTGTGCAAACACAAATGTCATTGAAAATTATGTCGGAGAGTATTTATTGCCACTGCGACATTGTATGATATCTGAAAGAATAAAATATTTCATTGCAAATTTAATTCGTAATTTTCTGGGTAAATATAATCAATCAATTATTTCACTGAACTGTCCGTTACGTTTTGTTCGACGCCCACGCGAACAAACAGGCGTTTGAAAGTCAAACATTATGTTCTTTTGGCATCGGCCTATTCTGGCGTTTTTATTGTTGACGCATACTTTTTGAACGGCAACCGAGCCAACGTTTCCTATTCGATGCTGAACTGCTGCGAATATTTTCTATATTGCTCGTAACTTTGTAGAATAGTAGTACATTTGTATACTACGGTAATCTAAGCTTCGATACTCGGGTAAAGGAGGGAAATAATAGCATAGAAGCAATAACGTCTATATATTAATTTACAATAATTGTTATTAGGGAACTGTTGTCAATTATTCTGCTGTTAGGTTATTTGCTGCTTTGTATTATGGTATAAAAAATAACGGTTACACGATAATGAAGCGAATATTCAATGTCTTTTTCATGACGTTTAGTGTAAGCAATGTTAAATGTTGAAATCTCGAAGGGATTTATAGATTTATTTTATAGGTCAAGGAGAGTTTCTATCTTCACCCCTCTGTCCTCTACGTTCATGACTACTTGTTAGTTAACCTTCATTCTAAACTGTGTGGTGAAATACCGATATAAATATTAATATATGAATATTAGTGGATTCGCGCCATCTTCGTTGGGAATTTAAAAAACTAAAATTGGTCTATCGAATCCAAAAAATAAGTGGCCTAAGACCAACTACGAAAAATTCCGCATTGAATGAATCATATAGTGCTATGCCAATTAGTTTAATAATTTGGGCGTGATCCCGCCTCATGCTAGTCAAATACCCGCGTAACGAGGCTTCGGTTACTTGTGTGTGCTAAAACTTAACCTCAAAATTAATTCATATAAAGGCATAGAATAAATTTCGAACACCTTTGTAATTTCAATAATAACTCAAAATTATCATTTGTAAATTCCTTTGACGTATGTAAAAACCTCGGGTCCAGTTATCATTATGCGTTTATCGTCACGCAGTTCGATAGTTCATAAGGTATGACGATAATGTCTTCCCACACCTAAAATTATTGCGATCATAGGCAAAACTTTGTAGCGTTAGAGGAACAGTATTTTCTTTATCCGGACCGTAAAATTAAGAAATGGGATAACAAGCAGCAGGATAAATCTTCAATAATCTGTTATACGTTAGGAAGAACGTATTACATTATTAGTTGTTCTAGTAATATCCACCTGTAGGAGTTTTGGCGGGATCCTAGTCTGCAGTGTAGTGACTTATATTTTATTCATAGTCCTTGCTTATTTAACTCTAACCCCTATTTGACTCTGACCCTAAGTAAAATAAACTCTATAAACACTCCGGAGTGTAGACTTATTCCTGTTGCTTAAAGGACTTGTATCCAGTGACCTTAATAACCTTGTATTTCTTCCATTTGTGACATTTTGCTACTTGGGAGTCTTTGGCGGAATCTTCGAATGTCATGTTAGTGGCTTTTATACTTTATTCGTAATCTTATGTTATTCGGCTTTATATTTTGTAATATTGTTGGCATTTTACGTAATATAGTTCGGTTATTGTGCACAAGTAAAGTGGATGAAAATTCTACGGGGCATAAATTCTGAGATATCACAAAAACTCTCTAGAAAGTTCTAACAATCGGTCCACCATTTTGTCAAAACGTTGAAATTATCACAAGATACTTGCAATATTATTTACTCGATAGTGGCTGTAAAAATCTAGTTAATTGGTTGCCAACAATTAAATGACTAAAAACTACCTGTAAAAATGCGCTATAACATTAACTTACCAAACTTGCGATCTTTCTTGATGATGTGCTCTTCAGCATCCGGGGCTGGAGTGAAGATTTTGTTCAGGTCTACCTCTTTGTCTCCGACCAGGATCGCTTTGTTTTCAATGTCTTCCTAAATAATCATGTAACTTTGCAATGCGTAAACATATATAGTATTAGCATACCCCTCCAATTTCCTCTTCATGTACCTAACAGTATATACAGCGCAGTAAAAGATAGTTTTCAGATGGCATGACTGTTTTAAACTTTTTATAGGTGGTAGAGCCACGCTGAAGCTACTACTGGTTTCAGCATGAATGGATCGGCTCGCCCGGGGGAGTACTACCCTCGCATAGAAATCCGACGTGAAGTAACAGTACTTGCATTGCTGCGTTTCGTTCGGTCAGTGAGAAGCGCCGGATACCCAACTCCCCTCCCCCTCCCCACTTCCCCACTCCTTCTCCCAAATACAGGCTGGCAACGCACTTGCGACTCTTCTGGTCTTGCAAGTGTCTATGGACGGTGGTGATCATTTAACATCAGGTGACCCACCAGTTCGTTTGCCTCCTATGATATAAAAAAAAACTTATTGGATACTTGTCGCTATGTTTGGCTATTTTAAACAATACCTTCATTAATTTAATGATTACGTATGCTCTAATAATTGTTGTATCTAATAATTGCTGTAGATTCTTGAAAATCAGTTCAGTAGTTTTTGCGTGAATGTTTATTACTCGCATTCATCCATCCTTGCAAACTTTCATGTTTTCACTTCATAATTTTGAGTATATTTGCCTTTTCGTAATTTTCATATATGGCTTGTTTTCCCTACTACCAATAAGTTCTTATGAGTTATCAATAGGGTGAATTTCTTATCAGGTCTTATCATTTTCACAATAAAACAAACGAAGCATCGTAATTGATTTATATTTAAATAACAATTAAGCAGTCAGGTATATTTCTGAGGATGTTTCCTTATTGTATGAGATACCTTCTGAACACAAACACACTTGAAGTCACGTCAGTGTTACTGAAGACTAGGGCATGTTCAAGTATATGTACATGCTTGTACATGCACATAAAGTGACTCATTTTTAGTTTGTCACATTTCGGAGTCAGATACCCAAAAACCAAGTAGCTTGTGCGCTAAAATAATTACAAAGATCGAAGATGAATTACGAATATTTTAGTGGTCACAGTTGTTCTTGCAATATACTAGGCTTACCATCAGACACTGTGACGTCACTTTGTCGTATTAATAAGAGAAACTAAGAATTAAAACTGGGTTTAAATTGCAGCTGTTGGAACATGCGTATAGATGTTAAACGATAACTCCTATCTGGGCACGAACTAAAAAGTTCGCTACATCTTATTTTTGCCGTACTGTGAAGCTGTGGAACAATCTCCCGGCTAGTGTGTTCCCTCCTTAATATGGTATATATCCTATAATATGGGGTCCTTCAAGCGTAACGTGAAGAGACATTTACGCAGGCCGGCATGACAACGACGACCGCCGGAGTAGGGCTTATCTCTCGGTGGTCGCCGTTGTTTTTGGATTGTACTGTGCTTACCATCAGGCACAGTGCAGTCACTTTGCCGTGCTACATAAAAAAAAAGATGTTTCGTGGCAATTCTTTAACTTGACTGTGGCACAACATCAACCCTATCATACTTATTATGAAATAAAATTAAAACAATACAATAACTAAAATTAATAAAGCATAGACATAATATAAATATATGTACATAAGTTTAATATAAATACATAGTACAGACAGCAGGCAAAGCGTTAGTCAATAATTTAATATAAATAAATAAATAAAATTATAATCTAAAAGAACCTACACAGAGTCGAATTTTAATCAATTAATCACAATATGTTTTTCTTGACAATAAGAATTTAACTTTTTATGAGAATTAAATGGTATATTTACATGTTCCTACATCGTATGATATTTTTGAATGAAACATGTGTTTTGGATTTTATATCAGAAAGTTATTATTTGTTGTTTTAATTTATTATTCCCAGAATAAACTCTATATTTTTCTAGAAAGATGGTACTTATGAAGAGTTAAAAGTGACGTCTTGGAGCATCCATCCATCTACTGTGTGTCATTCATGATAATGACTTTAGGGAATGAAAGTATATGGAAATTCAAAAATGGGAGAAAACTCGACGCCAATTACATTTACTTTAGGCCTCAAAAGTTTAATTGTATTTTATGGTAAAAATAAAATTGTAAGATGATTAGAAATCCTAAGCATAAAAGAAATACAAGCGAATATATTATGCTGTCGGGACCAAAGGGTAACTCTAATATAGACTGCGGGGAAAAGAAGAAATTTCGTGAATATATTGTCTTGCGTCGACTTTTTGTTCAAACAAGGAAACAAATAAAGGCTTGTCATGGCTTGAATTTTCATTTATTTTTTGTAAAATATTTTGATATGAATTATTGAATTTACTTCAATACTTATAATAGGGGTTTCTAATTCAGATTGGCAACCTTTTTGTGTGACGAAAACTGTTGGGGTAAACACTGTGCCTGGTAGAGTATTGCAAACACCGGATGTCGACGGATCACCGAAGTTAAGCAACGTCGGGCGCGATCAGTATTTGGATGACTGACCGCCTGGGTGCACCGCGTAACTTTGGCTTTTTGTTGTTTTTTTTTAAATTAGAATGTTTCCCTATAATACTAACGTTTTACGTCTATCGTTTGTCATTACGATAAACCATGTTTTTTCCAATACTCAGTTTAGCCGACCCGTAAATAAGTTGCAAGGAATTAAAGGACGTCAAAGTGGTAAAAATGAGATAAATATATGATGGTGCAGAATTTTTAAATGTCGTCGTTTTTGATTGGTTTGTATTAACCCAAAGATAATGTAGAATAATAAATTAAAATTCCAGCAATCTGATATAAGTCCTTGATTGTGTTTCATTAAAAAATGTGTAACATTAAAGGAAGATGGATTCTTTGCGGTTACGATCTTACAGTATAAGCGTCCGTCACGTCGTATTCCGTTGTTTCCCGGGACAAATCACCATCGTTCTGTATAATATGGATATATAAATATTATTATCTGTGTCGATACATATATAAAAATAATTAAGAAATCGCAAACTTGATAAACATATAAAAATAAACCCCAAACATTTTTAATGACCAAAACTTATAGGATTACTTCGAATACGATCAAATATCGCGATTTCTAT
This sequence comes from Antheraea pernyi, assembly GCA_015888305.1. Taxonomy (NCBI): domain Eukaryota; kingdom Metazoa; phylum Arthropoda; class Insecta; order Lepidoptera; family Saturniidae; genus Antheraea; species Antheraea pernyi. The sequence goes on along the minus strand of MU161571.1, from coordinate 16,525 downwards.
ACCATCAAATTGTACACTACGCTGCTAAAAGAGGGGTCATCCATAAATTACGTCACACAAGTTTCACGATATTCAAAAGTCTGCCACCGCGAGGGCACCGTCCTTGTCATAAGTTGCTACATTTGTGTAACTCTCCTGTCTAGGTGTGATATCACAGATTATGCCATTTTAAATTTAGAAGCTATCAATATAAAATAACACTTCCAAAATGAATCAGCAAAGAATAATCATCTCGTGTCCATGGACTTTGACCCCATTTATTTAAAAGCGGTATTACTCTTTTAGCTACAATGAGAGTGATATCACGCGGTGGCCACTTGCCAAAAAGCATAAACAAATTGAAGATTTATAATAATACTTGTAAGAGTCTAGATTTCTTTGAATGGTTAAGTTAGTTAAGCTTGGATTGCGTGAATGGAGTGCGTGGCTGTATTTGATTGATAAGAGATCATTCATTTATTTTATTGTCATATTGGATATAGAAGAGTCTGCAAAAGGATGATATTCCAGAGTAGAGTGAACATGTCTGACAGCGTTTGTAATATTTTAAAATAATTTAGTAGAGTTAATACTTTAGATTTTATGACATCGTGAAATGTATGACCGATATAGAAGAGTCTGCAAAAGGATGATATTCCAGAGTAGAGTGAACATGTCTGACAGCGTTTGTAATATTTTAAAATAATTTAGTAGAGTTAATACTTTAGATTTTATGACATCGTGAAATGTATGACCGGTCCCTCATTTTGTGACACGATGCCACGCCTTGTGTACTTTGTTATTCCCTCTAACGTGTCACGTAATTTATGTGTGCCTAAAAAATACGATTTTCGCAGTGTTTAAAACTATTAAACTAAGAAAACGTCTGAATAAATAATATGATTGTAATTTATCTGTATGTAGTTGGTTACTTAGTTGTTTTTGCACGCAGAGCTGATAACATAGTTATTTATATAAAAAAAACATGATTGAACTGAGCGTATGATGTTTCATCTTTTTGATATGACGTTAAGTGCTTCTGGCCAATGTCCAGGTCGAGTTAGGCCCGTGGTGCGGTTGCCAAGTCAGCTGGTAATGTAAATAAAATTCAGACTTTTTGGGTCAATATTCATGTAAAAGTCAGCTATGTTTTATTTGATTTATTAGTTTATTGAATTTTGTTTATTTGTTCATTGCAGACTCTTGGTCCGCAACTCTTTTCTGTTGTCGTTAATTTGATTACTCTTGTCAAAAATCGTTTAAAACGTGAGCAACTATAGTTATTATTTTACTTAACTATTAATTATAATACTTTTGCTACGTTACGTTAGTTAACATTAATTACATATATTACATATTTTTCATTGTGATTATTTCCTTTATGGCGCATTCATTATTACCTTTTATTGCCATTTTTAAATTGTAATTCAGTATTTAATTTTATTAGTCATGTAATATTTTGTCAACGTTCATTGTTGTATATATGTGTAAAAATTTTAAATAACTTGAGTGATTTATTTTATTTTCTTGGTTTAAATAGATGATGGCTTAGTTTATAACGTGTTGGGACATAGCGTTTATCGACATGAGATCGTATCCTTGGAACTGTGAAGTTTCTAGTGAAGGAAAACGTGGCTGTAGGGTTTTTCTAAGTCCACCTGGGTACTATGACCTTTAAGTTGATAACCTGTCGTCAAACATCTGTTGGTGTATTCTGGCAGCTGCACTTGAGAGCTAATCCAATGTTAAACGTTTTAAACGTATCCACGTAGATACGTTTTATGCGATAATGTGTCAGTAGAGGCGTGTTTGAACATTGGAACGATCGATAATTTGAATCCTTGCTATGGAGTCTTTGGTAACGGACAATATCGAGACGAAGCTATAGTTTGATAAAGGATTACTTATACTACTTCAAACTAACGACCTATATGTGTATTCTGGTAGCAGCACTTGAGAGCCAGGCCTTCTCTAAGGTTAGCATGTTACCATATTAAACCACATCGACATTTAACATCAGGTGTGATTGGAAATAAACGCAAAAATTCTAAAAAGGGATTATGAACGTTTTTGAATGACAGAATTACTTTTAAATCGTCGCCACGCAGTCTGCTCTTTCCGTAAAAGTGTAAAAGTATTTATAATTATTATTTTCTAAACTAAGTGAGATACAAAGATTAGTAAAGTGAATATATGGTAATTCAGAGGGTCCAAATTTTGAAATCATATCCGAAAAACATAGTGGCTTGTATGAAATCATCCTTCTGGTATTTATTACTTGTAGGTTGTAGTATATAAAGATTTTATATCAGAAGTAAGCGTCGTATATTTATTTTCGATACAGTTTAATAGTTCAGCCATTTAGAAAGTTCAATGTTCTGGTATTTGACTGCTGTCTAGATTTAATACTTTTATTTCGGTATTCTTAGAGTGTGTTTAATGTTTTTAATACATGTTTTTCTACTGCTATATCTAGGCAGTAATATATTTTATTTCGTGTTTTGTTTCCTGATAATATTTAAAAATGTACAATAACTAGGGGCTACTCCTGTCTAAATCTGTGTTTGTGACTTTATAAATGATTTCCTTGTAACTCTAATGCAAGACATTCCGATAAAGTCCCAGATTCCAGGATTTTCCAATTTATTTGACATTCATTACGTGAGCAATATCTAATTTTCGTATTTTTAAGCGAAAACATTTTTAGTTACGTTGAATTGTGTGAATAAAAGTGAACTGTCACAGTCGTGTTAGTTACGCACTAGATTAGGTATACTCGCTGCAGTCGTTATCAAACAAGTCTTCTGCCTGATAACTGGTGCATTGTTCTGATAACTACATTTTTGCTCTAACGATAATAACATGGTGTGTATTTTGTACATAATCAGTGTAGTCGTAGTATTTCAAGTGTATATACGGACGTATTTAAATATTATAATATTTATAATAATTATAATTTGTTCGAGACAAAACGGTCTTCTGCATTTCATTTATCCACACAAGGTTTAGGTTGTCGTTAAGAGATGGCGCCACAGTACATTTAGCTCGCTCTTTCATATAGTTGCTCTCTTTTAATGACACGTGGCTGTCGATCTAATAATAATAATATAAAAACAAATACTAATAAACAACAAAGAGAACCTAAGTTAAAGTTTGTTCTAAGACTTTCAACAGTATAAACACAATATATGTGCAATGACCAGTGTCGAAAGCTACAATAAGCGACCCTGAGTAAAAACTTTCGATAATAAGACGGACAGTAAACTTTTTGTTTTGTTCCTGACGTTTCCACGTTTCCTTTCAACTGAAAGTGAAATCACCCGACGGTCATTGATACTGTGCTGTAACATAAACGCGTAGAGGATTGTGTATAATTTTTGTATTTTTCTTGATAATTAGCTCAAATGTTAAGCACCTATTTTTTAATTGCTTTACTACGAGAATCGAGTGTAGAGCATCCTCCATAAATATTGCTACTGGCTAAACAGTCAGCCTGTATACATAAAGATTAATCAAGGAGCTCGGGCAAATTAGAAAAGGAAACGATTTATTTGTGTTTCTGTTTCTAAATATTAAGCTGTAATTTAAGAACGCATTTTGCAAGAAACTAAATGGTATATTATCAATAGACACATCATATTTTGTATAATAATAAAAGTTGAGTTTTTCAAATATAAAAGTGTAATATTCTGATTTATTTCCGTGTAAACAGGACCAGTTTCGTAACGTTGGACTTTTCGGTAGCTGTCGCGAGAAGACGAACAAGCAAATTAACCTAAATCTGCTTCCTTGGTTCTAAATCTGTCTAATTATACGCTTCTCTGTTAACTACTTTACATAATTATCACTAGCCACATCCGGCGGTATTGATCGCTTAGCTAACTGTAACTACACGTTATGTGGTTATAACAGTTTTATGCACAATGAATTAAATTGCTGTGTTATTTTGCAATATTTGTGGTTATTAACTGTTATCAGTTATTTTGCTATTGGGTAATTTGTTTATATTGCAATGAAATGACTTGTCTTTGTTCGTATAATGACTTTGGAGGACTCTTTCACTCCTATTGGTTGCTGCATAATGCTTGCTTGTTTACACATTGTGATAACACCGGCCACCTATTCTTATTGACAATAACAATAACAAAAAAATACATTTGAATAACTATGTTTGTAACCATTTGTTAACGTGTGTACTTTTTCGTTCATAATAACGTGATGTCTCATTATATATTGGACTACCAGAAAAAGAAACAAATATCTTCTAACAGTAAATAATTGTTTTTAAATTCGAAACAATGTAATGTTGTATCCGAAAATAACTTTTTTTTTTATGTCATAGCAGGCAAACGGACAGGTGGGTCACCTGATGTTAAGTGATCACCACTGTCCAACCGTGCAACACCAGGGGAGTCGCAAGTGCGTTGCCAGCCTGTGTTGGGGGAGGGAGGAACGGAAGGGGGAATGGAGAGAAGGAAGGGGAAGGGAGTTGGGCCTCCGGCGCTCTCACTGACCGAACGAAACGCAACAATGCAAGCACTGTTACTTCACGTCGGTTTTCTGTGAGAGGGTGGTACTACCCCGGGCGAGCCGACCCATTAACTATAGAAGGTAATTTTATTTCTGTATGTACTTTACTAATAATATATTAATTCTTCAGTGGTAAATTGTCAAGTATCATTGTGAAAATTGTATGTATTGTGAATATTTTAAATATTTGCATATAGTAAGTACTACACATCATTTCATTAATAAGAACGTCAATAAAAATAGTAATTAATGTATACTTATAAATATATATGTATAATGCATATTATATTATAATAAATAGATTAGGAGCTGTTCATAAAATACGGAATGAACTTATTATGACCGGACCCTTAAAGATATCATTATTTGAATTCATAAGAGTATAAACTCAAATATATAAGAGAAATATGTTTTATGACCTACCATATATTTTTTAATTTATTTATTTATATTCTTACTTTATTCAGTAATTTAATTTAAATATTCAAATAGAAGTCCATACGGAAATGGACTCACTATATAAAGTAATAAATTAGGGCCTCTTCAGCCCGGGAACGCAAGGCAACCGGGCGCAAAGTTCAAGGATCACAAAGTAACGTTAACGCGAAAAGTTTAGTCATCGATTTAATAACTACGATTCTAGTTTAAATATATTTCAAATAAGCGCTGGATGTCCTTGAAAATGCCTCCGTCCTTATAATAAAACTGCGCAAGTATTTTTATGCTGAGATAATATCAATTAATTCAAACTTCACCGTTTATAAGACTAAAGTTTTACAGTGTATATAGTTTATTTGTTTACGTGTTCAAATTAAACGGAACCCCCAAAACCGAATCCCGGCAGAAACCAACGAATTTTTCGAAATTCTAATTTTATTCTTCTTTATTTTTTCTGATTTTTGGTCACCGCCTTTTCTCTGTTTTTATTTATATTACGAATCATGTTAAAAATCGTTTTAAATGTTGTAACCACTGCTATTATTTAACTTAACTACTATTATACATCGGATTTTTGACACATCTTAGTCTTTATGGCGGCTTCATTGTCATCTTTTTTTACGTTTATATTACATCGAGAACCTGGAACTTGAGAAATACTTTTGTAGTAACTACTGTATGTGAGAAAACATAGAATTGGTGGATTTGTCAGAGTTTGAAATCACCAATACGTCGTAGGCTGGTGTGGGTGATTATGCCCATACCTTCCTTCGGGTCTCTTACAGGCTGATGATGATGATGAGATGGAAGTGTACAAACAAACCGCAATAACATTTCTATGATGAATAAAATGGTGATAATTATTATATTTGCTAATTTTGAGTACGTTCTGGTAACTATAATAGAGGGTTGTTCAGGATTACCCATGTTATGTTCTTCGAGTCAGTACACAGTCATTAGATACAAGTTAAGATAGTGGCGAAAGACTTGCATATCTTTAGTTTTCAAACTCCCTTATTCTGTTTTACTATGCGATAAAAATTTGTTTGTGATAAAATATTGTTTTTATCAGTTACGAGTTTTAAAATTTTTAATGAGATTTGAAAATGTCTCATGCGCATTTTTATCATAATTTATAATCTATATTATTCGATTATAACTTCATTGAATTTGTGAAACTGTTTTCATAGAGTAGCTTGTAGCTTATACAGCTTATACTCATTGCCTGTTATACTCATATAGCCTGTTATTCTACGACTTTCTATTTTTATTTATATGTATGTATGTATACATGTATGTGTGTCTATATTTATATATTCATTTTTCCCTATTATTAATTTATATGTACTTGTTATCTCATATTAAAATTCTATTACCATTCTTTTTTTCATTCACTACACGAAACACTACATAACATTTAATATGCACACCATCTCTCGGTGCACACATAACACTCTGGGTCCCGAGTGAAAATCAGCGCTGAAGGACTAACCTCCAACAGCACACACGCTGACTCGTGGCCCATTACACACGCACGCACACTTAACCATCAATTTGTATTTTTTATTGTTTATATGTATGTTTTTTTCTTTTTATTTTTTTTAATTGTACGCGTTTTGATATTTACTTATGTGTGTTGCAAATAAATGTTTTTTCTTTCTTTCTTTCATTGTTGTTATTATTATCTGTTGTAATAATGTTTTTATAGCGAAATAGTTACTGTTTAATTATTATTTGTATTTAACTATCTATAACAGACGAATTTTTATGACGTTCGATTGAACGAGCCGAAGTTTATGCACACATTTTTATGTGTCAAACTCCTTCGTTCTATCTGTTTACTGTTTACCCGAAGATTTTGCAAAATAATGGAACGAGCTATCTATTACAAGCACCTCTTCACCACAAGAACCTCTTCATTCCTACCATAGGTAATGAAGGAAACTTAACGTATTTTTTAAATACATTATAGGTTATAGCGTTTGACCACAATCTTATTTGATTTTAAACAATAGTGTACACTAAGATGTAACACGTTCAAGTTAAAGAGGAACAGCCTCAAATGTAGCTTGTTGATAGACTGTCAACTTGACAATAATAGTGGAGCGGCGGAAAATGCTATGATTTTATCCATCTTTTTCCTTCACGGACAGTTCATACGTTCGACTTACTATCACTGAGCTATCGTCGTTTATAAAAATAAGATTGTTTTATTTTTAAATCCAACTAATATTTACTCGTTCTATTTCACAATAAAACAATTTTGTTTACAGCGCGACTGTGTATACGTTTTATGGCCTTCGTAAGGCAACTAACCGTCTAAATATATCGTAGTCCGACCTTCTGAAACGCATGAAACTACTTGCGCAGTTGTTTGGATAGTATAATATATATGTGTATACTTAAAAATTGGTTCAATCAGCCGGCGTTGTGCGTTAGAAGCCTCCAACTAAGTAATAGTGTAGAAGTAACTTACCAAACTTACAGGGAATAACTTATAGCTGAGGTTTGTCAGGAATTCTTTTTTTTGCGGATCGTACATATCGGATGGTTTAAAGCCACGTTTTGTTACGAGGGTGCTGTTGACACTCGATGAACTCTTCACGTCGTCAAAGCTGTCTCTATGGATGATCCTGTCGTTGACCTTGTGGATGCTGGACATCTTGTTTGAGGAGTACTGGCTCTCGCTTATGGTCATCATGTTGGAACTCTGTTACACTTAATGTCACTTGTTTTTACACTCGCACTGGTTTGAGACTCGTTTATAAGGCTTATTTTTGTCGAATAATTTTGAAATCGTTTGATGAAAAGTTTTTGGGTAGATTTTACGGCTTCAGATCGTATATTTGGAGAATATCTGATTTTGCCTGTAAAATTTAAAATAAAATTATTGTATTAATAATTATTTATATTTTAATAATTTAATAAAAAAAATAGTTGATAATATAAATTTCAAGAGATAATGTTTTTCGTTTGTTTGTTCGTCGAAACGCGCTAAACTCCGTCAGTAGGTGCCAGTTATATTTGGTAAATATTAATTTTGTATTGTAAATTGTATTTAAAAGGGTAGCTTATTTAACATCACGTTACAGTCTTTATGAGCAATGGTAACATATGAAGTAAATAATAAAAGTACGGGCAAGCCGTGTGGTTTGAAAAGAAAGTGGGATAAAGCGCGGGATAGTTTAATATAGATCACGTAAAGTATTATGGAAATGGTAATGATTTAATTTTCAATAATTTGATAAATTCCATTGTTTTTTAATCGAACTAAATTTGTCCACAGTATGATTAGCTGGATAAATATATCGTTTGGCATTAAGCTAGCCTATGTATCAATCAATCAGCTCTTATCAACAGCGATGCATGAATTTCGATGTTAAATTTAAAAAAAAATACTTTTATGTACACGAATTTTGAATCTAATTCTTGCTGGAATAAAGCGTGTTTTACGTTGAAATGTTATAAGATTTTAAGCGAGTCGGTCGTAATAGTACAGAAATAATTTGTTAACGAATACAGTTGCCGGGCCGCGCCGACCGGCCCGATTATGTGGGTTAGAGTTTTGTTTGAATTTACATTGTTTCACAGACTATTCTTGATTTTCAAGAACAGTTAAGTGTGTCGAATGTATTCCACGTATATGTACATTTTTATATCTAAGATAGGTCAACGTTTGACCTCACCTAAAATGTTTTAAGAATTAAGTTTTCCTCAAGCGTTTTGTCGTGAACTAGGTTTGTATATTAATTATAGACTTAATTTCCTCAGAAAATAATTAAGCGGGAATATAACAAGTAAACTATTGATTGTATATGATCTTATTTGTTACTTTTTCTTTAATTATTTTTGTTTTTATTAACTCTAAGGATATGTCTGCCTAGTTTTCTTGAATTATATTTAAAATAACTCACTGATTATGAACAGAGACAGCACTAGTCAACTTTAGAAACGTATTGAGCATTTTTATTGGGTTATGAAAATTGAAATTTGAATTTTTCAAGTATTCCAATGTTTAATTTAAAGAAAAACGGGAACTATGAGTTACTAATCAAAGAGTAGATAACTGAATATGCTAATATTGATAATAAATATAACTGTTATATCCTTTAAAAACACCCGAAGAAAATATTAGAAACCAAAAAAAATACGAATGGAAATTGCATTCCATCTTTGATTTACAATTTCTTTTTTAATTTATCATGCATAATTGTGTAATCAATTGAAATAATGTAAACAAGAAAAACTTTATTAAATAACTAGTCATTCCGGATATATTTGAAGTGGTATTAGTCAACAAGGAAACGCGAATTACCCGCGATAATGATAAACAAAACAAAATAAAATTCAAAATGGCCGACCGTCGCAACCCACACGCGAACACTGAAATAATTATACAACGCAAGAAACACGGAAATAACTTTATACGATTATCAACACTTCAGCATAATAATCACTATTTCTTTTTAAATAATAAAACTGACGTTTTTCTTTCGTTATTTCTTTCACACAGAGTTGCGATGCGCGCGGAACTGTACCTCGTACTAACTGAAATAAGTTTTTCAAACTACGTTACACAATACGTAGAAAAGCTCCGTGTGACTTGAGGTGACCATAATATTAGGATTTTCCTGGATATTTCCTACAAATTTATATATATTTTCAATACTTAACTGTAGCGAAAACATTGATATAGTTTTGCTTCTAAAGGAGCACAGTACATGACAGAACTCCTACCAAAAATGGCTTAAGGCGGGTAAAAAAGGTTTCAATTTAAAAATATGTAAAAAAGTGTAATTTGAAGCAATTATGATTTAGCGATAAGGTGTTTGGACATCTCGTCGATTCATATAGCTTTGAACCTAAGTTTTCGGTTAAGGAAAGCATTGTGTTGAAACCATAGCATGTTCTCCTGGATAACTTTTTTGTCGATTATATATACAACACGATTGGTTAGTCACTAGCAATATTTTGACAGTATAATCATTAGTCGATTCTCGTTCTAAATCAATAAAAAAATAGGTGCTTATTATTTGGCCTAATTATCTAGAGAAAAACAGACCTGATATACATACTACATCAGGTGATTTACGCAAAAACGAACTGGTGTAATAAATACGAAATCAATGAATCACACCCTGCCGCGCAATCCGGGCCGCGACCCGTTTCCCTTTGTTCGACCGTGCGGCATTCCAACGATAAGTAGTTAAGTAATGATTACACTTGAAAAGCACCCCCTTAATTTTATTATTATTATTATTAACTAAGGTTCTCTTTGTTGTTTATTAGTATTTGTATTTTATATGTTAAACGTGACCAAGAACTACCACAGGATTGAAGGGTGTATGTCACCCTTTAAACATTCACCTGGTATATTCAGAATAAAATACATTACGACAGAGAGAGATGGCTGCAATTTCATACGAGTCACTTCCCTAACTGTTGACGCATTGTATGCTCAGTCACATAGATTAGTTATGTTATGATTTACTTGCAAGTAATTGAGTCGCAGTAATTTCAAAGTCTGTTAAATATTTGGAGATAAATTATTATGTGCTTTAGAAAATCATTAAATAATTTGATGGCAAACTTCTTATCTATCAAACCCAAAAGATCGAAAAATCATTAAATAATTTGATTGCTTATCTATCAAACCCAAAAGATCGAAGGAAGATATACGAAGATTTTTACCAAGACTGAATAAATATCACTCTCAAATGCAGTAGGTATGCCCTAGTAACTGCATTTGAGTGCCAATTCGCTCTAGACTTAGCATTTTACAATCTTAGACCTCATCATCACTTAGTATCAGGTAAGACTGTGGGCAACTGTAAAATCTTATAAGGTATTAAAAAGAAATGTTTGAACAACAGTTTTAAAATGTATTTAGCCAGAATATAATTTGCCTAGTAAAAGTTAAGAATCTATTTCTACATTTGCGTAGTGATTGTCACGTAGTTTCTATTACTTTGGTTAATTGTTAATATCAAAGCTGTAAAAAATTACCTAAACTGTTTAGAAGAGGCTTACAAAGCCACATTGGTACACTGCACCTGACAATATGCTTATGAATATCAAAGCTACCACCGGTTCGGACAAACTACTCAGTCATCGAGAAGAACCGGCAAGAAACTCGATCTAGTTTATCTTTTCATGATACATATTATTACAAACATAGACATTGTTTTTGGATGGATGCATAGAGAGGAACGTCATTCCCAGACATCAACATTTACATATTGGTCCACTCACAGGCCTTTAGACATTAGAACCCGCGCGACATGGCACTTGAAATCACTATCCGACAAGTCGGTAATGTGCTTTGGGACTTTGTTATAACCTATCAATATAACCTAAAAAACTGTTACTGGTTTTAGTGAACCTGAAATATGGAACGACCAGATGTTGGTATTTTATTAAACTCAGCCTATCTCAGTGTTTGTTACATTAGATTATCAAGAATATATCGGGAGGAGAGAGATAAGTTGGTGATACCAATCTGTTAAATCATAAACACATGGTTATCCTACTTGGAGTACACTGCCAGAATCTAAATCGGTCGGCAAATTACGGCGCGGCGAGGCAGCGCGCGTCCGTCGTTTCGACATGCACTTTTAAACACTTTATTTACATTTTAAAAGAGTGTAATTAATTCATTTCCAACTATATTTTACATTCTAATTACATATCTTTCTACGTCACCACTACCTAATTGGTTTTTACGCGAAATCATACAGCGACAAGCAAATTATCTTTTTTAAATAACCATTAGTCGTAACGCTTATGGGATGTTTTTTTTAAATATATAAAAGGTACTGAAGTCTTTGTAGAAGAGATCTAGTTGAGTTTATAATCCGGTCCAATCACAGTTATAACAAGTACTTCTATAATAGGAAAAAACATATTTGTCACTAGCTTTACGACTATGTCTGCGTGGAACAAAATGTAATAAATAGTGATTAATAAAATTATCTAAACCTATACATCTATCTCTCGGGATAAGATATGGTAATCAAAACAATAGCTAGTCGTGCCTCAAACACGTGCTTAATTTTATATTATCGACATGCAGTTTCTTGAAACTATGAATTTAAACTAATAATTAATAAAGGGCAGTCATGTTTATTCGATACAATCATTTTATTTCTAATATTAGATATATCAAGGGAGCTACCATTGACCTGCGGTACTGCACTATTGACTATATCGGAGGTGTTACTAATGACCTCAAACGCTATTGGTTGAAGTTATCGTCTGTTCATTATTTACCCCGTTGTGACGCCATTGGTTGGTAGTATCGGCTGTTTATGTATTTAGTGCCTTAAGAGGCGATCGCCAGCTAAATATTGGACATCCTCGCTCAGACAGTTGGACTATAGTCAGTGTTATGTTTCTGTGTCCGTTAACGTTTTATTCGATTGTTCTTGGCGGATTGATCGATCAATCATAACCATGACGTCATAATTCTACATGGACGCCTTTTTATCGATGCTTCGACAGATACATTATTTATAATTTAACACCTATAAAAACAATAATAGAAATCATACAATACACATTCCTATTACCTTAATTTAATATTTTAACGGTAAGTAGGACAGTTGCCAAATTTAAAAAAAAATCAGAATAAATAAGAAATACATAATAAATAACCTAGAACATATATAGTGTTAATATTATGTATGTACAACTTGTAATGCTTTAAAATATTTGAAACTATTAAAATAATATGTTTAGCGCCATTATAACAGTATATATGTTTATTGTAATAACCGTCCCATTAACAACACGCACTCCAACATTAACACGCATTCAACACTGACTCTCTAATTTAACAATTGTAGAAACAATATTAAAACTCATATCATGAATTATTTGTGCTTTAGCTATACTTGACTGCTAAGCTCATTCATATTCATATCTTTGTAATTTTTTAATTGTACTATTTACAGTTTATAGTTTGTCAGATGAAAATATGTTGTGGCATTAAGTTTCTCAGTGCATGAATAAAAATTTTCATTAATTTAATACATAAAGTCGAAATAAAATGACAATTCGAAATAAACCTAACAAACACAGAAATAATTATATATTGGGCGCCATCTATACTCATTAACACGTATTTAACTAAGGAATTTCATTTCTATTAATGTTTATAATATTTCTTGTGTGAAAATAATATATAGAACATTATTACATCTGTTTAATACATTTTGTATTTACATTAAGAAATGGCACTGCCACGAATTGTACTAGCTATAATTGTGTTCAGTACATTAGATATACGCCACAGATCACGCCGCCGTGGTCTGGGGGTAAATTTCGCTCCCGCACACCAGACTAGGCCCCCCTCGGCAGCAGCTCAAGCCTAGGTCCGTTCCCTCGGCGTGGAGCCCTTGAGTACGCTGCTCGCGCGATACAGTGACACAAAATCTTACATCACTGCGACAACATTACACATATCACCTCCACACACGTGCACGCATACACGCTTACACATGCAGGTGGAAGGGTTTTATTTTTTTCCCTTATCAAACTGAAATAGTTTAGAATATTATCCGATACGAAATATATATAGGAGTTGTTGAGGTATGTATGCTTGGTACACATATATGTTTCAACAACTCGTATATGTATGAATAGTTAGCTTAGCTTAGGTTAGCTCAGATAGGTCGCGAATTGCTTGTATCAGGCAACAGCCAAAGCCGAGGTGTGCCGCGCACCCTTGAGCTAGTTGTCAAAGTAAAATCGGCTGAGTGCCTTAAGCGCTCGCCTTAGTAGTCCGGTGAAGCTGTTAAGATCTTGCTTGGTCAATAGCGTAGTCAGTTCGAAAAAAAAAAAAACATTAGATATAGGTGTTTTAATAATGTATTACACTAATCACGTATAGTGTCGATGCAGTCAGGAATGGCAATAAATACTTCGTAGATACTGTCACTATTTATTTGGCCAGAGCTTCGCCTTACAATATTTCTTATACAATAAGAATGCGTAGATATCACCAACATCTTGCCTTTAAAAGGCCCATATAAGTCAAAGCGATTACTATTTATACATAATTCCGCAAAATAATTAAGTAACACAAAAATAATAACGTATGAACAAATTAATGTTATTTAAGCTATACAGCAATTTTATATAATTATCCTTATTTATGTATCTCTAATGTGTTCACTAATCTGTTTCGACATGTAGATCAGCGACATCTTGCCTTTCATGGCCGAACTATGAAGTCAAAGAATATACTATTATTCATAATGATCAAACTAATGATTTAATTCTATATAATGATATTCTTATTTAAGTCTTATTAAAATCTATATAATGATAATAATTCTTATTTATGTATCTTTAATATGGTGGCGCTAGTGTAAATGTGTCTCTCTAATATAGTGGCGCTAGTATCAATGTGTATCTAATATGTTGGCGCTAGTGTGAATGTATATTTATAATATGGTGGCGCTAATATCAATGTTCCGGTCGTGTTGTAGTCTCGTCTCTTGAATGTGATGCAGCGGCACCGGCGGTGGATGGTAACAACAGATTAAAGTTAAAGAATAGTCCGGTGAAGCTGTAAGACCATGCTAGGTCAATAGCGTCATCAGTTCAAGGAAAAAAATGATTAAAGCTAAAGTCGGTGGCAATTGTATAATAACTGGCAATATAATAAATTCTGTAGTCTTGTCCTTATGAATTTGAAGTAATACTAACAGATCTGTCCTTTCTGGGTGATAAATTAAAGCACTGCTCTTTATAAATTTTCTAAAACGATGCTGTTACATTGAACATGGATTTGTTTTTTTCGTGCAGCAATGAAGCTAAATGCCTACAACGGCTTGTGGAATAACAACTGCAAGTTTTGTGTGGTCACCAAGAGATCCAAAGTAATTAGTATCCATGGTTTTCCTAAACCCGGTTGTGCATATGTTATAACAGTCGCCTTGTATCCTTAAGTTAACTGTTAGATTAGGTATTTTACGGATCATATTATACACTGTGACTGTTTAAAGTCAACAATCTTCAATTGCGTGATAGTTCATGGTCACGTTTAATATATAAAATAATAAATATAAAAAAATAACGAATAGAACCTAAGTTAAAGTTTGTTCTAAGACTCTCAAAAGTATGGGTACAAATTTAAATAAACCTAGGTTGAATGAACGGTGACAAAACCTGAGAGTGGCGACCCGGAGCTTAAAACCTTCGATAATAAACCCTTTTGTTTGTTCAAACTTCGAAAAATTATGCTTTGTTAGTTGCTTAGGTTTACATTTGCTTAACTTTTACTACACCCGACGGTCATTGACACTGCGTTAACATAGACGGGTAGAGGATTGGCTATAATTGTTGTGTTTTCTAGATAATTAGGTCAAATATTAAGCACCTATTTTTTTATTGATTTAGAACGAGAAACAAAGACTGAGTATCCTGTAAAAATATTGCTAACGAGTAACCAGTCACCCAGTATAGTTCTTCATGTGTGGTCGCTGGATCGAATACATAATTGTAGGTAAATCTTATTTATTATACCGGTGTATAAACTATTACCATACCAAACTACGTCAAAATCCATCGCATACAAATGACAGACTAAAATTTTAAAAACTATTGAAATGTGTTCTGGCATTGTTTCTAAGAGTGAACATTTTAAATGTTATACCGGTGTATAAGCTATAGAAAATTTCGTCAAAATCCGTTCAGTAGTTTTTGCGTTAATTTCTGTACAAACTACAGATTCATTGTTTTTAACACCGCTCAGAGTAATTTTTGTCTAAAATATTGAATGTACAAATTTTGTTCCGTTAGCCTTTTATTATATGTATAGATATAGATTCGAAATATGTCTTCAAAATATATTTATTACTAGCTTCTGCCCGCGCCTTCGTCCGCGTGGAATAGATACTTAGGGCTAACATGCAGCGGAAGCCCTCATAAGGGAAAAAAACTGCGATTTTGAAACATTCTTCATTAGTGCTCCGCTCCTATTGGCATGATGATATATAGCCTTTCTCGATAAATAAGCTATCTAACACTGAAATATTTTTCGAATCGGAGCAGTAGTTACTGAGGTTAGCGCGTTCAACAAAACAAGTAAGCTTTATAATAATGCCGTTTTGCAGTACTGGCCATTTCAAATCAAAATAATTTTTGTTTGGCTAAGAATTCTAATTTCAAATTAATTTTATTTTAAACACATGGACGGACTTCTTTTTCCAAAAGTAATCATTTGTTTATTGATTAGTGTTACAGTTTCATTGCATTTCAATCTTTTTTTGTCATCATGGATACGTTAAAAATTCGAGTAATGGAATATGAGTACCGTCGTGGCAGCAACGCGGCACAAGCGGCACGCAACATCAACGACGTTTACGGAGCTAACACTACAAACCACCACCTGTTATTGGTTTGCTCGCTTCCGTTCTGTTACTTATTCTTAGACACCTGTAACAATTCTTTTCACGAAAATCGAACAAGTACAGACAGATTTACATTCTTACTATATGTTTAGATTTGTTGTAGGAATCATTTGAGCCAACAAATACTTTCGAAGTCCATTTTTATATCAGGATGACAATAC
>MU161570.1:7443-40187 GCA_015888305.1 Antheraea pernyi | reverse complement strand
TTCCCTGATCAAATTGTGTGGTTATCACAGGTAAAAACTTTTTAGTAGACGTAGGGCGTTATTGTTAAATCATACACGAATCATACGTTTAATAATATTTATTTAGATTTAACGCAAGTGAAAAATGTTCATTGCTCAGGGTGGTTTTTATAAATCGATGACGGCAATTCGTCAAAAATGCATTCCCTAACACATTTGTATAAATAGGAAGATCCTGTATTAAAAATTAGCAAATAGTCATAATTTTAAATTAACTACGTATATGACAAATTATATTTTGCGTTATATTTTTCAAATTAACGAAGATTCGTTAGTTGTCAGAAAGCTATATAGTTGGCTAGTAGCCTTTATCATTTCTATTACTCATATGGTATAAACAATCAGAGAGCGTCGAATACAGATCACCAGAGTACGTTATATAAATAGAGGTCGCACTCGTTCTTTCCAATCAGCGCCTCTATAATACTAGTTTCGAACTAATATCTGTTGATTATAAATGTACATTTATAGCTATGTATGTATGCATACAGCGGTACTGCGTAAATCGTATACAAGTTTTTGGTCATTTTTATTTGCAATGAATATATTCATCGTAAGGCAAATCTAAACCCAAGTGTGTTAATACAGGAGTCAATGTTTATAAGTAGATCCGGAGATAGATAAAATTGTTTGTAGGAGGCAAGAAAATTTAAGGGAGCACACTCTCGTAACAGATACGTAAACAAAGAGATTGAAAATAAATATTTGAAAGTTGTCAGTTTGAAATATCAAAATTAATTGTCGTCCACCATATTTTGTTATCGAACTTGCCAAAAAAATTATATAACAGTGCCATCTAGTAAGTTGATTGATAACCAAAACTAGACGAGCCTTTTCCGTACAAATCCGATTCTGAGGGGTGAAGATACCCTGATACAGACCTCCCCTCCCCCATTCCTCACTCCCCTCTCCCTCGAACACAGGCTGGCAACGCATTTGCGACTCCGCTCGTGTTGCAAGTGTCTATGGACGGTGGTGATCCTATGACATAAAAAAAACAATAAATCCATATGAAAATATGAATCCGACCTGCCTGTAAATTATAATATCCCTGAATTTATACGTTTTTTTGTATATTTAGATGCAAGGTTTTTAGCGCATGTGGTTTCTTTTTTGTAAATATATAAGTTGAAAAAGCAAAAAAATATTTTTCCTGGAAATATACTGGTAAAAGAGCCAAAATTGAATGGTGTCACGTTGTGATAATAATCTTAAAATACTGAATATCGATATTTAACACTATGAAATGGCAATGATAAAAATGTAGTGCGAACGATCAATGATATTATATGGTAACTAAAAAGCTGTAAGTATGTTACCTACATGATATTTTGGCACGATAACGCACACATACGTAAAGTAATATTGTAACGCCACGCTGTCTTAGATAAAATATGGAAGGAAGATGGCATATTCTAAATAGCGGTGGTGAAAAATAAATACTTATATGTTGCTTAGATACGGGTGGTTTGACGGGGCAAGCTAGCCAAGTTTTAACAAGGCGCTGTCGAAGCGCTTATAACGTATCTACAGATTTTTAGTTATAATATCATTCATTACGATAGTATTTCCATGCTTACATTTCAGTAAATACAAAATGCGCGTTGAAATGATTTTATTTAATTAATAATAATTGACATAACATCTCATATGATACATATAACGAAGAACACGACTAAAAATATACACGTGAAGTAGCAGTAACACCGACAGCACATCCGATAGAAGCAGTTCGCACAGCGTTGGCTCAGTGAATCATTGCGATTGCTATAATAAAATATGTAATCAGTTACATTGATACAATCCATAGCTTTTCATTACAAAATTTTACTTTTTTTTATATCATGGGAGCCAAGCGAAGAGGTTGGTCACCTGATATTAAGTGATCACCACCGTCCACAGACACTTGCAACACCAAAGGAGTCGCAAGAGCGTTGCCAGCCTGTGTTTGGGAGAAGGGGGAGTGGGGAAGTGGGGAGGCGGAGAGGAGTTGGGTATCCGGCGCTCTCACTAAGCGAACGAAACGCAACAATGCAAGCACTGTTACTTCACGTCGGTTTTCTATGAGAGGGTGGTACTACCCCGGACAAGCCGCCCATTCATGCTAAAACCAGTAATAGCTACAGCGCGGCTTTACCACCTACAAAAACCCTTGGATAACGCTGTATATAAATTACTTAATATGTAAATTGGAGTAAGAGAAAATGAAATTACTAGTCTTTTAATCATACGTGTGATAATCAATTATTTAACTTCTCAAAAGGTAAATCTTACATAATTTGAACTACTGTTTTCAATTGCAGTCAAAATACACATTTTAATTTACGAACAACTAACGGGCACGGCGGACGTTATCCCGCCATGATAATAAAAAAAACCTTGACAAATTATATGTCTAAACCTTCCTCTTGAATAACTTTATATACTGGTGAAAACAGCATGATAATCAGTTTAGTAGTTTTTAAGTTTATCACGATTAGACAGACAGATGTGGCAGAGGACTTTGTTTTATAATATGGAGTGATTTTGTCACTTCTCTGTAGGCTTAACATGTTTATTTATCATCTTAGAATATATTCGTTATATTGTAACCCAAAAAAAATAAGGAAAGAAAACATGAGTATTTTGAGGAAAAAAACTTTGATTTTTTTCCACTTTATTGAAGTTATACTTCTTTTGGCGCGTTAGGGAAAAATGATGAGAGTAAATTTTTACGATGCGCGCGCACACCGTCACGAAAAACCGACATCCTGAAGTTAGCTATAGTTAACATTTTGTTTCTTTGTATTAAAACTTTCAATGTATTAAATACCTTTTTTCTATTGTTAGTGTCGTTTTTTCTACAAACGTAGAATAAGGCGAAAGATAAAATCTTGTTACGTCAAAGAAGTATAACTTCTAACGCGTGTACATAAGTTCACACACACTTTTTTCCACTTTATTGAAACAATTTGAGATAATAAATAATTGAAGCAGTAATCGATCAACAGTTAGAGCTTTCGGTGAGGTAATACAACGTGATAAAACCATAACACACACGCATAGAGCCTTTTCTAAGTCCTAGTCTAAGTGACTAGCTACCATCCTAAGTTGAAAATCTGTCGCCAAACACCTGTTGACGTGTTCCGGCAGCTACAGCCTCTTTCTAGGCTTAATGTGCTTACCATGTTGGACCACAATGTAATTTAACCTTCGGTGAGATTGTGGTCAAATGTATAAAAAAATGCTTACTGTCTTTTAACCGTCACAGAACGTGATTTTGAACGTGGCTTCACGCTTGCCGACCGTCTTTTCATATGCACCTTCTTCTCAATTCTCGGTGGTGGCAAGGACTCCGCCCTGTGTCTCGTTAGACCATACACCTCAAATTCCCTTTCCAGGCCCGCTTGTTCTGTTCTATCCCTTTCTTTTATTTTTTCCTCCTTATAACTGTGCGTCTTGAGGTCTTTTAATGTTCTGCGATGTGTATACCATTGGCGAAGAGTTTGCCTTTTTACCGGCGTGTTGTCTGGTGATTTGTGGCGCGACTTCCAGCGCAATTGCCTGTCAAGAAGTTGGACTGTAGTTGGGTTTTCTGTATAATGTTTTAATACTAACGATACGGGTAACCGTCGTGGTTGCTCGATGAAAGCTTGAGGTCTGTCAACAAATTCAATAATGAGGGTCGCGTTCATTTGAAGACCATTTTCTGGACAATATTTTTAAGAGACATACAGACCTTTTATATTTTGGTACTATAAAGAAATTCATAAGAATCGATGTAGACTAATAAGTGGTTACAAATTCGTTCTCCTTGACGTAACTCCATACTTGAAAACATTCTGTTTTCATTGATGAAGTTGAATTTTTCAGTGCAATGTCTTGATACTTTAGTGACAATTTTGATTCCTCAATACAATCTGTCACGACGTTCGTTTCGACGTCAGCGTAATATTAACGTCAGTGAATTTAAAGACTTTTGAAAAGAGGTATTAAGGTGTAAGTATTTTACCGGCTAACCTATTTAATATTATCGTGGCTTTTGGCGGGATTATATGTGATGTAGTGACTTATTTTTTATTTGACCCTACTTTTCGTAATATTGGCGACATCATACGTTCTACTTGGTTATTGTAACCGAGTGAAGACAGATGTCAGAAAATCTCCCTGGATTTTTTTAACAAATAGGCTACCAAATATAGTGGCACTTTATTTTAACAAAAGTTTGAACGCTCAAATCACTTTGCCAAGTGGAATAACTGATATTGTCACTAATAATAATATTCAATACTGAGGAGTGTTTGTCAAAATAGAAAAGGAAATAAGAAAATAATTTCACTGGTATTATTAATGGATTTAGCTGTGTTAAGAAAATGTCAAAAATCCAATAACTTTTAATTCAGCTGGGAATAAGAACTGAAATTTGTAAAATCCTTATGTATTTGTACTATACAGTAAGGCTTTATAAGAAAACGCGATGTTGTCTATACTATTACTGAGATCTCAGGCTTAAAGAAGTAGAGTATGTGGAGTTTCGTTGGCTATGCAGTTACAAACTTAGATATTATCTATAATTGTGTGCAATCTAGAAATGGTAAATTCAAATTATTATCTAACCATAACCTTGCTTTGATAAAGCAACAACAGTGTTAAATCTACCTACGTAATATCAGAGTGAAGTCCTAACACAACATATAACAAATAAAACCTTTATATCCTTTTAAATACGTAATCAAAGAGCAAGTGAAACTACATTATTGCATTAGTATTCATGAAGGTATTTTAGTCTTAATATGCAACGAAAATGTGCTTGAAAAATGAATGTATTCAGTTGGTCCTAGGCTTTGAAATGTTTGGGCAATTCTAGAATGGTTATAATATAATGTATTTTATCAAAAGTGCTAATACTTGAAGTCGTAAGGTCAAAAACAGATTGACGTCTACAATTTACCTTGATTTTCGATGAGGAGGTAAACTTCCAGATCTTCTACTTTGAACTCTCCTTTCTGTCCTTCCCGAAGGTAGAACCTCCGACGTACTCTGATTCCAATGTTCTAAAACGTCTCTCATTCGCTTCTCTCGTTCTAAATCTAATCTTCTTTCATTTTCTGCTTGTCTTTCTTTCCGATGTAAAGATTTCAAATCGTTCAAAGCTTTGTGTCGAGTGTACCATTGGCATAATTTGTTACGTCTCTGCGATGGAATTTCATTTGGAGTTCTTGATCTATACTTTAATGACCTGCAAATAATGGTAATATTGTAGATAATATATTTAAAAGTGTAACAAAGAATGTCGGTTTAGATTATCGAATGTATAGTAAAAATCAATTACTTTAATGTTTTTGTTCTGATGCATTTGGAACATTCTTTACCCGCCGGACACGAGCATTGCCTATGCAATGTGGATTTTAAAATGTTATGCATTTGCAATTATCATTTTTGTGATTTGTATTTCTGTCTAATTTATGACATATAACAGTTTTAAGTACATTCTTTCTGTTTATTACCTTCTATGATTAACTCTATGTTTTGTATCGAAGGTTGTATTAAGGTGACGTCTGGAAATTACGCCAAATTCTGTGCATCCACCCAAAACGAATTTAACTGTGTGATTACGTTTGAAAATAGTCTGAATCCAATTTTAATCGTTCATATAACATGTTTAAATCTTTTAAGATTTCCAATTTTTATACACCGAGAACGAAGTTCGAATTTTGTTCATATGGTTTTTTATGATCTTCATATTTTACAGTATAGAATTTGAAGATCTTTAAAAATAACGTCAAATATTAGGAACGACTAAAACTGGATTTAGGTCATTTTGAAATGTAGCAACTCAACTATCTATGTTTGTAAAAATATGTACGATGAAATTTTTTTTTTTTATTGTTGCACGGCAAAATGACTGCACTATGCCTGATGGTAAGCACAGTAGAATCCAAAAACAATGGCGACCACCGAGTGACATACTATCCATCGCTGGTCGCCGCTGTCATGCCGGCCTGCGAAAAGCTGGATATGCACAGGCTGATCCCGAAACGCGATCCGCAGAAGCAAATCACTATGACGGCCTATTTCGCCATATAAATGGTGGTTGCGACCCAGTCAGGCTGTAAAACCCTACCACCCCGCTTTCGCCATTGCCTCGTTCGTTATTCAGCAGGGTGCACCACGTGCAGGTGAGGTTGGCTTGGGTGTCTCAACTCTTATGATGTTATTTGACACCCTTTATAGTCCAAATTTTTGGTTTTGAATGCAATATTTTTTTTAATAGGACCAGTAGTTCCTAAGATTACCCCCTACAACGTCACAAAATCACAAATTTACAAAATTTACCTCTATAATATTACATAATTTTTGAAAAATTGTTTTCTCTCGAGTTCTTGACTCGGTTTAGTTCCTAACTCCCGCCCTGAATCCTTCAGGGAAGAGGAGGTTCGGTTTCCCTTGAATTTATGAACACGGTGTCTCCTAAAACTTTACTAATAATTGTGCCTGTAAAGAGTGAGAAAGATATGCAAGTATTTTGGCGCTTCAAAATCTAATATGTAAAGTTCGTACTATTGGGTAAATGTAAGGAATCCTTTTTTAAGTGATAATAAAATTTACTATAAAGTTTTTTACTCTACACACATTTCAAAATACTGAAAGTAAAAGAACTCTAGGGCTGTTTTAGGCCACACATGAGGTTGGAGTCATTTTGGAAAATAAATTGTATGATTTAATTACCTTTTTTAGCCAATTTAATATTCTAGTAAAATATAGTATAATGTATAGATTTTTTTTCTAAATTTTATCCGGTGTCCGAATTCAATTTATAAGTTTCCATGATACTGTTATGATTCGGTTAAAAATTCAGCACCTATTTTCGCTGTAAACGATGTCGCCATTTTGAGGTCATTAACCTCTCGCAAATTAAGAACGATATGAATAATGTATTTTGTCTAAAATTCTGATGGAAATTTTTGAATTCCTGAATTCGACTTTTAAGGTGTTACGGACTTCTCGCTTTTATCCTAAATTGATTATATTTGAGGATGGAGTAAAACTTTGAGATAAGCCAGGCGTATTTAGTATTTGTATAGTGCTGTGTTTTCATTCCAAATAATATATATTGTCGTAGAATCATTGTAATATTGTGTGTATTTATATTCATATTTACATAGTAACCAGTGTCATGTATATTTATGAATGCAATTCATTCGAAATAATAATATGAATAAATGCTTTGAAATTATTGTGTTTTTGTTATCCCGGACACCTTGTTTGTGTTGAATATGAGTTACATTCATATATTTATTTTATTGTTCTTGCTTATCTCATGTGTGTGGTATGCTTTTTGTTATCGTTGTAAGGTCGGCAGTTCACAGAACGTTCCCCTGAAATATATTAACCAAAAGCAAAGCGATAAAAAAAGTGTCTAAATATGTTATATTAAAAAAATTCTACGATCAAGTTAGAAAACTAGTTTTTACCCGCGACTTCGTCCGCGTGGAAGAGTTACTTTGGGCCAAAGCTAAGTTTAACTCGCGTTTTCGTTTACGTAGAAAGTAGAAATATTAAATAATACGTACGTTAACTCCCATTTTGATATAACCTTGATTGGGGCTCCGCTTTTATTAGTTTTAGCGTGATGATATATAGCCTTCCTCGATAAATGAGCTATCTAACACTGAATGAATTTTTGAAATCGGATCAGTAGCTCCTGAGATTAGTGCGTTCAAGCAAACTTAGTCTTCAGCTTTATAATATTAGGTATAGATTTGCGTATTTTAGGTTCTATTGTAGATAGTACATTGTCTCCGTTAGGCATTCTAAAGCGAATATTTATCATTTCTGCTATCGCTTTGCTTTAGTGAAATACATAATTAAGGCGCGACCTCGAGAGCGCGTTGTAGAGGTCTAAAGCAGGTTTAGTTGACAATTGAAAGTTCTTTTGAATGTATCGGTAGAGGCCATATAATGTGACCCATTTAATTTATATATAACCACATCATACACTTTCGAGATAAATAGAGAAATATCGATTTTATAAATATATACTCAGATGGTTAGGTGTTTAAAATGAAAATTCTGAGTAAAAAATCCTTTTCATATAGACGTGTAGACAG
The DNA here is from genome assembly GCA_015888305.1 of Antheraea pernyi. NCBI lineage: Eukaryota > Metazoa > Arthropoda > Insecta > Lepidoptera > Saturniidae > Antheraea > Antheraea pernyi. The sequence continues at coordinate 32,058 of MU161570.1, read as the reverse complement.
TTGAAAAACCCTGTAAAATTGTGTGTGGGACTGTCTTTGCGGTGCGATGTATATTGTTTTTTTTTAAATATTCATTTTAGGAAAACTAAAGACGTAAATAAAATATCTTCCTGCACTTCAAGATGTAGATAAAATTCTCTTAAAGATTTGAAGAAATTAATTTAAACCAATAAACGTAGTTCGGCAACTTAATCAAAAGGATGTCAGGGACGACACGTTACTCGTTACAAACATGCCAACAATAACATTCTAAAAACAAAATTGATTAAATGACTTATCTGAGAATAACAATATAGTGATATAAGTATTGTAAATAAGAAATATACGAACTACAAAGATTACTGGGACCTTATGTCAACAAAAAAATAATAAGAAAAAGATAAATAAACCTATTACATATTATAAAACACTACTGTTGCTATACACCAATTCAAACTGAAACTACGACAATATATCACATAATTTTTACGTGACGTTTTTATATCTTTTACCAAGAATAACAATTATTATAATTTTTTTAATTTGGTTATAATGTTGAGTAACTTTGCGTTAATTGCACAAGCAAGGTGTTATTCTGCGATATGAGGTAACCTTTATGTTAAGTCTAATGGGCTTAAACTTAAGATACGGAAATATTGGCTGCGACGAAATTAAGCGGATTTTATTATTTTACATATATTTACGTGCCTTGGCAGTATAATCGACCCGTATGCCGTAATGTTCTTGTAGTAACTCACCTTACGTGGGAAAAATATACAACTGTGGATTCCTTGGAGTTTGAAACCGCCAATACGCTGTAGGTTGGCTCAGTAATAACTCCTATACCTTCCGTCGGGAAGAGGCATATGGCCCTTCAATGGGTCTTTTACAGGCTGGTGATGATTCCAGTTAAAAACAGTTCTTTGCTTTTATATAGTTTTTGTTCTCTATTTGCTTGACATTTAAGATGAGAAGAGGATATAATGAGAGCAAATCCTAATTATAAAGTCTATTGTCTGAATTGTCACAAAAATCACTGGAAAGTACTAACAAGAGATCACCATTTTGTTAGAACACTAAAGTCATCGCGAGATTTTGTAAAAAGATAATAAATTACCTAATGATAATTCCAGTGATGGTCTTCATTGAGGATTATTTACCAAAGAAGAAGAAGTACGCTTAGCGTTATATCTTTCTTTGTTACCAGATATAATGTGACAATGGCCGCCCACCGCAAAAGTCTATTCATATTCCTGATGGGACTTGCCTGGAAATGTAGATTTAGTATGCCTTTATTGCTGAGTGGAACGGTCGCAGTGCTTGGCCGGGCTTTTATGTTTCAAATACGTGTTCACACCGTGCAGACGCTGCACGAGAATGAGGTAAGTCTTTATCTATGGTATCATATGATCTTTAAGCCAACTGGCACTTCGAGCCATATAATATGAGACGTCGCGATTTTTTTTTATGTCATAGAAGACAAACGAACAGATGGGTCACCTGATGTTAAGTGATCACCACCGTCCATAAACACTTGCAAGATCAGTCGCAAGTGCCTTGCCAGCCTGTGTTTAGGAAGGGGAGGGAGAGGGTCGGGGAGGGGGAAAGGTATGTGGGCCTCCGGCGCTGTCACTGATCGAACGAAACGCAACAATACAAGCACTGTTACTTTACGTCGATTTTCTATGAGAGGGTGGTACTAACCCGGACGAGTCGACCCATTCACGGTGAAACCAGTAATATCGCGAATCATTAAAGACTAAGTTTCAGGAATCCGGTATCTGAGATACCGAGATCAACTCTACCATACCGATACATTCCTAACGATTTAATGTTTGTCCCCAAAAGCAGCTGGTTTTTGTAAAAGACCGGCATGATCTAGATACTAGAAACTGTAACAAATTGGTCGCCTCATGTTTCGGACTCAGTAAAACCAGTAATAGTTTTTTTAGGTAATAGTGTCAGGTTATGCTATAAAGTCCACTGTCACATCCAGCGTCAGCTCCAGACGTGCCCCGACGATCACCCTCGGGCAGCGGCATTAATCGTTTACTTTTAAGGTTTCTTTTCTCCATATCTATGGGTGGTTGCCAGGGCCCTTTTGGTCAACTGGATAGTAATTTCGTTTCAGATGTCCGCCTCTCACGTGGCTTAGATGTTTTGCACGGACGTGGGGTTGGGCTTTAAGAGGCTAATATTACCATTATAATTATATTATTATTATTATATATTATAAAATAAAATACAGTATAGATATACGTTATGTTAAACATTGTACCAAAATCTGGTACACAACATACACTAATTTCTTTTTTTAGTTTTCGTGAAGTCCTATTTTCGTGAATGACTGCCTGTAAACGTCTCAATGCTTGCCAAAACCTACTCCTCGGGAAAGATATCTTTATCAATACTCTAGTCTGTGAACAATTAACGAAACAAAATTAATTAATTAATTTAATGGTGGTAGAGCCACGCTGAAACTATTACTGGTTTCAGCATGAATGGGTCGGCTCGCTCGGGGTAGTACCACCCTCTCATAGAAAACCGACGTGAAGTAACAGTGCTTGCATTGTTGTGTTTCGATCGGTCAGTGAGAGCGCCGGAGGCCCACCTCCCCTCCCCTCTCCTCTCTCCTATCCCTCTCCCTCCCCTAACCCTTCCCTCCAAAGGGTGGCAACGCACTTGCGACACTTCTGGTGTTGTTAGTGTCCATGGACGGTGGTGATCACTTAAAATCAGGTGACCCACCTGTTCGTTTGCCACCTACAACATAAAAACAAAACGATTTTAAATGCCGCATATTCTACATTCCTATTTTTTAACTACTATTATCATGCTATACAAAGTTGACATTAGAATTTCACCTGTTATTAAGTATGTGTCTTTGCGATGTTACAAAAATAAATTATGTATTCGTCCACTCAGCTTAATACGTCCTTAATCTCTTTGATTCACTTGGAGAGGTGAGTTCGCGCTATGCGGGAGTGTGTGGAGTTCGTACGCTGTGGCTGGTACAGCCTGGTACGGTTAGCCGGGTTGCTTTTATTATGTCGGACACGACGCGATGGGGTGGCGATATTAGTCATCGGTGCCACATGTGGCTTTGTATATATATATTATATTTATTTTAATTTTAAATGTGAAAGTGAATTAGTTCGTTTGTTTATTACGCTCACATGATTAAACAACTCATGGAATTTTGTATATATGTTCTTAAAAGTACAGAAAATGACCTTTCATTCCAAAAACAATTATGTTTCCCAAAGCAGCCAGCGAAAGCTAGTCTTTATAATCATTAGTTTTGCGTCGGTATATTCCATTAGTATAGTTTTTAGACCGTATATAAATCTAGATAATAGTCAGGTATTTTACATAAATTCAAGAAAGCAATAATTCGAATGGACTATCTATGTATTAAGCACGAAGCTTAGGCACCTCTTAAATTAAATTCGAGAATAATATGAATAATTTAGCTCGACTGTGGTTCGTTAGTGAATATCGGCTGAGTACTAGAATGCAAAATACGTACGTACTAATCCTAGGACAGATTGCCACGACTAATAATAACGGCCCTCGGATTTATGATAAAATATATTATAAGAAAACTTTCGAATTGAAATCAGTGAGAAATACATTTATCTTAGTAATTCATGATATATCTTAGTAATGCGTCATGCATTTAAACGAATCATAATCAAAATAAATTCTTAAACAAATAGGTAAGTTTGAAAAATAGAAATGTTGCAATGCAAGTTATGCGAACTTGGCACGTCAAAAAAATCTATACTAATATTATAATGCTGAAGAATTTGTTTGCTTGAAAGCGCTAATCTGATGAAGTACTGGTCCGATTTGAAAATTTTTAGAGTGTTACCTTATTTATCGAGGAAGGCTATATAGGCTATATATCATCACACTAAGAACAATGAAGGCACCAATGAAGAATGTTTTAAATTCGGGGTTAGCGTACGTATTATTTATATATTTTCACCTTCTACGTAAACGATGTTGCGAGTTAAAGTTAGCGTTAATTCAAAGTAACTATTCCACGCGGACGAAATCGCGGGCTGTAGCTAGTGTATTATAAAGATACCATATGATAGTGCTTCCCTTGTACCCCTTTCGAAGGTGAAAATAGTATACCATTATCAAAATTTTTGTATTGTTTACGAAGATTGCCGTTCCTTAAGCCTTTTATAACGTTATATTAAACTAGCTGACCCGTACCCACTTCGTTGGGCGGTAATAGGCATTATCAAGCTACAACTTTTCTCTAGAACTCAATCATATATGTATATCTCATAATTAAGGCAGCGTTCGTAAGAAACTTTTTCGTTCGACCATTTTTATCCGACTCCCCAGATATTACCCGCTACAACCTCAAAAACCTCTTTATAATATTAGTATAGATTATAAATAATATAATTAGTTAATAGCTTCTGCCCGCGACTTCGCACGCGTGGAATAGTTATTTTGGGCTAAGACGCAACGGAAGCTCTCAAAAGGAAAAATACCCCGATTTTAAAACATTTTTCATCTGTGCTCTGCTCCTATTGGCCTTAGCGTGATGATATATAGCCTATAACCATTCTCGATGAATGAGCTATATAACACTGAAAGAATTATTCATATCGGATCAGTAGTTCCTGAGATTACCCCTTACAACGCCACAACGTCACAAACTCACAAACTTTACCTCTTTATAATATTAGTATAGAAGCATAGATAAAGCTAACGTGATAATTGTTCTTGATAAGGATCAAGTGTCGTAGGATAATAACTGAAAACAATTTTCGAAGTTTACTAACGGTATCTTTTGCTTGACGTTGATGCGCGCACAGCGGCAGACCTTTACTATCTTAAGATACGAGATTCTTAAGAATTTCAAGTATCGAATTAACAAAGTAAGCTTGCCCATTTCTAAATATGCCTATTGCGGTTTATGAATATTATAATTGAATGTAGGTGTTTTTTCACGCTAGAACAGATATTTTTCCCTTTTTAACACGTTATAGATATAGTGTTTGATCACGACCTCACTTGGTATTAAATTACGATGTGGTGTAACAATCATAAAAATAAAACCAAGAAATCAATTGTATTTATAATAAATATTGTAATATATTTGTGAATCTGAAAACGATTCGATACAAAAACTAAATCATATATTTCTCTTGTTTCATTATATATTTATTTTTTGATTGGTGGAGTAACAGTTCACTTCGTCTATATGAGGACATCGAGAGATCGGACCGTTGTTGTAGATGGTATTTAATTTAGAACAGGCGTTATGTAAGCTCGGATATTCAAATACCCAGAAGTATAAAAATAAATGGATGCGGCAATTTCCTAACTCGTAATTCATGTATTGTGGTAGTTATTATATTAGGCAGTTAGTTTTGTAGTAACCCGCGAGGGCAACTCCTGGTTTCCCCTACGCCACGATCCTTTTTTCCTTGGCATACCGCTAGAGGGAGGAGATCAGCCGCGTCGCCATTATGGTATGTGCCGCGTCTGTAAACGCTATGGGTCACGAACAAGTACGCAAACCACGGCGCGAGTGAAAATACATTTTTTGTGACCCGCCTACTCACTGGATACGGACGCAATACCTGCTGAAACCAGCGATCAGCCTCTGCCAAGTAAGTGTGTATATTTCTATAACCTTTTTTTTTATTGACGAGGGGAAATCCTTTATGGATACCCACCCTCCAGGGGAGAGAGTGGGCTATGTCCGACTCCCACGGACTAAAACACCCCGATGTACCTCTACTGCCTTGATGGGGTGACACGGGCTCGAGCTAGCTAGCAACCATGTCGATATTTCTATAACCTAGCTCAATCGATTATATACCCTTGGATCCTACGATTGAACGTGTTTCCCGTAATACCCTTGCCCTCACTAACCGCAAAAGTACAGTTCACATCTCTCCTTATAAGAAACACTGCAATCAATGGAGGTGAAAGGAATCAAGTGACTGGACCACATCAAGCCCGCTCCCCCGCATTTCATGGTCCCTCTCGCCGGATTTGTATATATAAAAAAAATAAACTGCCGAATGAATATAAGCGCATCATTTAAGAATAGCTGCATCTGTTTGGTTAATTTTTTTTTGTTGTTTTGTAATTGCCAGAACAGACAAGGTTAAAAAAATCAGCATCATAGTTCAAGTACGACTACAAAGTATATGTGTGATAGTGAGTCTGTTAAATTTTTGTCTTTACGAGTACTTATTAATACCAACGCAAGCGGCAACTGATTTACTTACGGGTGCGACACTATAAATTTATAATACAGTTGATAATGATTTCTGGTTTCAAGTTCGCCAGGGAACAGACTGAAGTGTCATAGAGTATTCCATTCGTTCATTCATTATGCCGCATCCATAATAGGTATACGTTTTAAACATCGCGGTTTCATTATCGTGTTTAGTTGAATAGTTGCAGTATCGTGGATATTTGAATGGAGCAAACCCGCACCAGGAATTCTCTAAATTGCATCCAACAGTTCGATACTACGAAGGTCCATTTGTATTCATGTTTACTGGATTTATAGATATTGTTTATATAAAAACATTAATAAAATAATATTAGCGGTCGCCTGAGAACTCGTCTGAGTTTTATATAACTGTAACAGTTTATGCAGTGCATACCGAGTTTTTTTTTCAAACTATAGACTTACCTTAATATTTTGGCTAATTTAATCAATAACTTTAAAATATCTGAACTTATTTTTCGTTTAGTATATTAACTAGCTCTCCCTCACGGCTTCGCTCGCATTAATTTAGATTGGATCTATTTGCTACTTAGAAACATTTTTTCTAGATGAAATATACCTTTTTGTTCTCCTGACAAAATATTAGCAAAATTTCAGATGAATGAGTTGAGTAGTTATAGGTAAAGACGTAACAAACGAACAAATTCACATTTATAATTGTATAGTTAGGATAGGATTATATTCTTTTTTTCTGAACTGATTACGCTATTGACCTAGCAAGGTCTTAACAGCTTCACTGGACTACAGGATTATTGATATCAATGAGATAAAATTTGTAGATATGGTTCTAGGAAAAAATCTTCGGAACTCTTGATCCGATTCTGAAAATTCTTTTACTGTACGTTAGCTAACTAACATGGGTTAGGTTGCATTCTTATTTGATTTTATACTTCGACTAGTTTCTGCTCGCGGTTACGCACAGATTAATGTAGGTTTGACCGATACCTTGACGAGGGATACCTCGGAAACAGTCATTTATCCTGGATTAATGTTATTTAATGTACTGTTTTTGTAGGTGGTAGAGCCACGCTGAAGCTATTACTAGTTTCAGCATGAATGGGTCGGTTCGCTCGGGGTACTACCACTCGACCCACTCACCCAACCCACGTAAAGTAACAGTGCTTGCATTGTTGCGTTTCGTTCGGTCAGTGAGAGCACCGGAGACCCATCTCCTTTAAAAGGCCGGCAACGCGAACTTGCGACTCCCCTGGTGTTGCTAATGTGTATGGACGGCGGTGCTATAATATAAAAAAAATGTTCTTTCCTGAGACCTTAGGCACTCGCCTAAGGTGCTTAAAAAGTAAAACAAAAAAAATGATCGAATTCTGTCCAGTGGTATTTAGAGTGACGCTCGCACAACGGCAGACCTTTATCATTTTATTTATTGCTAGCTTCTGCCCGCGACTTCATCCTCGTGGAATAGTTACTTTGCCGTAACGCTAACACGCAGCGGAAAGAAGAAAAAAAAAACCGACTTTGAAACATTCTTCATTGGTGCTCCGCCCTTATTGGTCTTAGCACAATGATGTATAATAGCCTTTACTGTACGTTAGCTAACTAACATGGGTTAGGTTGCATTCTTATTTGATTTTATACTTCGACTAGTTTCTGCTCGCGGTTACGCACAGATTAATGTAGGTTTGACCGATACCTTGACGAGGGATACCTCGGAAACAGTCATTTATCCTGGATTAATGTTATTTAATGTACTGTTTTTGTAGGTGGTAGAGCCACGCTGAAGCTATTACTAGTTTCAGCATGAATGAGTCGGTTCGCTCGGGGTACTACCACTCGACCCACTCACCCAACCCACGTAAAGTAACAGTGCTTGCATTGTTGCGTTTCGTTCGGTCAGTGAGAGCACCGGAGACCCATCTCCTTTAAAAGGCCGGCAACGCGAACTTGCGACTCCCCTGGTGTTGCTAATGTGTATGGACGGCGGTGCTATAATATAAAAAAAATGTTCTTTCCTGAGACCTTAGGCACTCGCCTAAGGTGCTTAAAAAGTAAAACAAAAAAAATGATCGAATTCTGTCCAGTGGTATTTAGAGTGACGCTCGCACAACGGCAGACCTTTATCATTTTATTTATTGCTAGCTTCTGCCCGCGACTTCATCCTCGTGGAATAGTTACTTTGCCGTAACGCTAACACGCAGCGGAAAGAAGAAAAAAAAAACCGACTTTGAAACATTCTTCATTGGTGCTCCGCCCTTATTGGTCTTAGCACAATGATGTATAATAGCCTTTCTCGATAAATGAGCGATGAAAGAATTTTTCAAATCGGACCAGTCGTTCCTGAGATTAGCACATTCATTCAAACTACCAAACAAACAAACCCTCCAGCTTTATAATATTAGTATAGATTACTACTTTTATCTCGTGCGTAATTCGAGATGGCATTCAAATTACAATAACTTTTGATAGAGACTATGTTACTCCTGGTATGCTTTATGATTTTATTTTTTCTCTAAGGTTTTATTGTGAACTCAGTACTTTAGCAGTGATGCGTGTTCATACAAACAGACAGACAGACAGACATTTCTAAAAATGATTGAAATTTATTCTATTACTTATTTCTAGACACATTTTTTTTCCATGCAACAATTTTATTTTTATGTCAAAAGCAGGCAAACGAACACCTAGGTCTCCTGATGTTAAGTGAAATTATGACCTTCTGTCTCTCTTACACAAACAGCACAAAAAGCATTCTGTTGCAGTTTTCCATGAATATTAATGTTTTGTTTGTTAATACATATAGTCTAAGGTTCACATTACGCGGACCCTGACAATGACTTTTTCAGTAATTGCCTCAAAGATACATATATAATTGTAACTTGTAACACACCGTTTAACGATAAGAAACAATAAAGTAATTGTAGCCAGGTTTTTAAAATATATAGGTATAAATACAGCGTGTTCACATGTTTATTTTGTTAATTTATATATGTTTATATATTATACTAGCAGCTACGTCATATGTTGTCCTGCCCTATAATAAAAAGAAATCTTATCAAATTATATACCAAAACCTTCCTCATGAATCACTTTATTCACTGGTAAAAATCGCATGAAAATCCGTTCAGTAGTAAAGTAATTGTAGCCAGGTTTTTAAAATATATAGGTATAAATACAGCGTGTTCACATGTTTGTTTTGTTAATTTATATATTGATGAATTTTTTTGTGCGTATCCCAGTGGATCCGAGAATGGATAAAATTCAGAATTGGACTCGGTAGGTGGCGCTGCGGTTGATATTAGGATTTTTTTTAATTATCAAGGCAGAAAAACGACCCCTGGCCTGCTAGTTTTTTTTATTTTGTAGGTTTTATCGTTGGATCGGATGTTAACTGACGATATGTTATAAAACGATAAACACGTTAAACTTAAGGGGACTAGCTCCAAGTGCAGCTGTTGGGATATATTAAAACTTGGCGACAGATTTGAGGGTAGTAGCTAGTATGAAGGGCTGCCTAAAAAGGGCTACCAACAGACTATTGTTTCATCACAATGCACTCGGCTCACTGCTGTATATGAACCTGTATCGATGGAGGTTCTCGAATAAGCAAAGAACTGGCCATCATTGCTTCTATAATAAATAAGTACCTGGATGACCGAGCCTAGCTCGATTCTTTAAAAAACTTTTTAAATTAAAATAAGCTGTTAGGCTTGCCTCACAAAATTAACATTTATATAGAAAAAATTTTTTTAAAAAGATCTCTTTTTTTGTCACTCGGATTCGAACTGGGGTCAGACGGATTTGCGAAGAAGCCGATTTCCATCTAAGCTATTTTTGTTTTGGCAGTGGTGGCGAAATTTACCTTTATATTCTAGCTATATTTTTTCATTGCCTAAAAACTCAGATAAAAAAAAGGTTTCTATGAATGAAATCTAGCTAGATCGATTTATAGTCCCCGAAACCACTTACATGCTAAGTTTCAAGGAAATCGCTGACGCCGTTTCCGAGATCCTGAATATATAACAATATAAAAATATACAAGAATTGCCCTTTTAAAGGTATTAGATATAATTTTATATAAAGTTTCTATATATTTTCACTCTAATTTGCGGTATTTCCATCATTACGTGTTTAGATAATATACGTTTATAGATATTTTAAAATTTCAGTATCTTTTACTCTTTTAAAGGTATTAGATATAATTTTATATAAATTTTCTAAATATTTTCACTCTAATTTGCGGTACTTCCATTATTATGTGTTTAGATAATATATGTTTATAGATATTTTAAAATTTAAAAATATAAGGTACGAGGTATTACTTAGTTTTTTATTTGTAATTCTACTAATAAGCTCCCGTTTTGATAAATCTATGTAAGATTCTTATAAGCTTTTTACTGACATATAGATAACTTTTCACAGTACATAGATTTATCAAAACGGGAGCTTATTAGTAGAAGTACAAATAAAAAACTAAGTAATACCTCGTACCTCGTACGTACGGACAAACGTAATATAATACGTAACGCGTATTAATAGATATATGAAATAAAGCAATTCATAAGAAAAGAAAACAAAAGCGTAAACGTAAATGTTTGATATTTTCCCAAACTCATACTAAATTAACGGGAAATTCGATTTATAATTCAGGAATCAGCCTGTAGTATTTTAACTAGAACTTAAATGAATAATTAATGTAATAAAAATATATTTTCTATGCGAACGGTATTCTATTGAATTTGCATCTTATTATTACTTGAATACTAAAACTTAATATGGTTTTTTTTTGTGTTTTACGACAAAATACATCAGCATGTATATTATAATCAAGTGTTCCTTTATCACAGACGTCACATAAAACAATTTATTGGAACATAACAGAACGGACCATCATTAGTCTCGCGTTGTATGACTAGATACGCACAAGTGTAAATAAGTTGTTAACAATGCAAATTATATAGGTGTCAATAAAAATTAATAACTGTTAGTTTCTATCTTAGTCCTGTTGAAGATTTTGCGAAAATGTGTTACAATAAATTTTTGTTACGCCTAAAATCGTGCGGTATTAGAAATAAATTATATGAGAGAAGTTGTCATTTTGTGAATCAAACGAGGTGTTTTTCCGTCAACGGATTGATTTTGAATGTAAGTAATATGTAGTATACTTATTAATTAAAGTCATCTTTAAAATACCTAGATTTTAAAACAAACTAATAACAATAACTTTTCTGCTACTTAGTTATGTGTATTTAAACTATTTCATGACAATATTCATGGCTTATTCGAGATTTTTTATTTACTGAAATTAAAGCTTTTTCTCCTTTGTTTTCAATTTCTTGCATCGTCATTTAACTCTGAGCTATATATAAAAATTCATGCGGTTTACTTATAAGACATTTATATAAAAATTAATTACAAATATGCGCCCGAACCAATTAATAAAAACATATTAAAAAAATTAGAATCTATGTATTAATTTAATATTATTTTCATGCTTGTTATATATACGAAAGGTAAGTGGAACAGTTATTTTAACGTATGGAGATTATTCTTCACTCATACCCGCGACTTTGTATGCGCTGATTATAATCTCAAAAATACACTTTATGTACAGAGGGTAACATAACTGAAAGTAAAAATTTTTATTTTTTGCAAAAATTCTTTGTAAAAAATGTTGATTTTATATTTTCTCTTTCCGGCACATGTGTACCACATTGTTTACGCTCCTCGGCAAGAAAACACATCGCTGACCGCTGAGTGTTAGCAAATGTCGTAGTTTCTTAAATCTTTGAAAACTTTATATTGAATAAAAATATCGGAACAATGTTTTATATAAGGACTGAGTAACTACGAAGTCAAACGAAATTGGATCGAAATACGAGTATATCTACTAATTTTTCAATGATGAGTGCACCTTAGATCTCTATAATTTTCTTTCTACATAAGACTTTTTTTTTATGTCATAGTTGGCAAATGAACAGGTGGGTCACCTGATGTTAAGTGATTACCATCGTCCATGGACATTAACAACACCAGAGGAGTCGCAAGTGCTTTGCCACCATTTGGAGGGGAAGGGTTAGGGGAGGGAGAGGGAGAGGAGAGAGGAGGGGAGGCGGGCCTCTGGCGCTCTCACTGACCATACGAAATGCAAAAATGCAAGCAGTGTTACTGCACGTCGGTTTTCTATGAGAGGGTGGTACTACCCGGGAGAGCCGACCCATTCATGCTGAAACCAGTAATAGTTTCAACGTGGTTCTATCACCATGAAAATAAAATAACAATAATGTGGGGATGGTGTTACCTGCGTCCGCAGGATACCTCTCATTCCTCTGGACGTGGTTCCCGGGTGCTGATAAAGAGCAACAAAATTTTGTTCGCTGCACAGTTCCACATAAATTGAACCTCGCAGCGACCAATGGAGTTATCAATCAATCGACGATAATAAAAGATGGATTCCCTATTTAATCATACAATTAAATAAAAACTGTGATCGGTCAAAGGAGCGACTTTAATACTCTGAGATATACTATAAACTAGCTACTGCCCGCGACTTCGTCCGTGTGGAATAGACTTTGGGCTAACGCAAAAGAAAAAAACGGTGTTGAATCATTCTTCATGGTGCTCCGCGGTTTTATATTATAGTCTGTAGTCGTCCTCGATAAATGAACTATCTAACAATGAAATAATTTGTCAAATCGGACCAGTTCCTAAGATTAGCGCGTACATCAAACAAACTCTGCAACTTTATAATATTAATACAGATACGGATCAGTTTATTTCTACTACATGTTTACACGTAAAGTTTCGACTCGTTGAAATATTCCAGAGGAAGACTGCAAAACTTATGAGCGGATACGAAGCACTCGCTTCACATACTAGGTATTCTATAAACATGTAAGCAAACTGCAAACTTGTATTTAGTTTCAGATATGTTTACTTCGAAAGCGGTCTGTTGTATCTTAATAAGAATGTTGAACAAGTTTTATGAAGTGTAACGTATGAGAGAAGGAATTAAACAACAAAGCGAATAGAAAGATTAGTGCGTGTATCAGTGGGAACACGCGGAGGAAATGAAACTTCTATGTATCATTATATAGTATAAAACAAAGTACCGCGTCTGTCTGTCGGTCTGTTCGTGCTAAACTCAAAAACTACTGAACGGATTATCATGCGGTTTTCATCAGTAGATAAAATGATTCATGAGGAAGATTTTGGTATATAATTTGTCAAGGTTTTTTTTATTATCAGGGCGGGACAGCGTCCGCCGGGACTGCTAGTTAAAATATATATGAGTCGTTACATTTCAAAATTAACCTAGTTAGTACCCACCTTCATGTTGAACATCTGTCGCTAAGAACATGTAGGTGTCTTCAGGTAGGTTTAAGAATCAGTTTACCTCTAGGTTTAGTATTAAACATTAAATTTTGGTAAAAGGTTAAAAACTTATAAGAAATTAAAGCGTGTGATTGATATGGCCGAGCCTCTGACCCAGTTTTAGTATATAGTAACAGCCGCAGGCGATATTGTCTGCCTTTGTGTCTTTATAAATGTTTACATTGTACATTAATATACCAGCCAACAGCCCGAGCCGAGGTGTGCCGCGCACCCTTGAGCTAGTTGTCAAAATAAAATCAGCTGAGTGCCTTAAGCGCTCGCCTTAGTAGTGCAGTGAAGCTGTTAAGACCTTGCTGAGTCAATAACGTAGTCAGTTTGAAAAAAAAAACTTCACGTAACTGTAACGAATTCCGCAATACACACCAAGTTCTATAGAACTTACGTGACACTTATCCTTATATTTGGGTCAATTTAAACATTATCTTTATAAATTATAGCTTTTGTGTTGTATTGATGTACAAGCTACACTGCTATAAAGTTTCATGGAAATCCATTCATTAGATTTTGCGTGGAAGAATAATTAAAATCCATCCTTCTTCACAAAGAACCTTTTCTTTTTTATAGTAAATATTAATAAGATCTGTGGTTTTCTGGATACTGGTATGAATAAATAATGCCAAGAGTTTTTGGCGAGATCTTGGTCTGTCATGTAGTGGATTTTATTTTTTATTCATAATCTTGTGCTACTGGACTCTATATTGTGTAAAATCGGTAGTGTTTTATGTAAAATGTTTGTTTATTGTGTATAAGTAAAGTGAATGGAAAATAATACCATGGACCATGACTTCTGAGATGCCACAAAAACTCCCAGGAAAGTTCTAACAAGATTCATTCATTAATTCATTGAAATTATATCAAGAAACTTGTAATATCGATACTCACTTGACAATGACAGTAATAGTCTACTAGAAGACTGGTTGCCAACCATGGAATGGAAGAAGAACTTGTAATACTATTAACTACTGGACAATGGCAGTAATAATCTAAAAGATTGGTTGCCAAAAATAAAGTAAAAAAAAAGTAATGCCAAGAATAGCGATTCGAAATATAAATATGTATATCCGTAGTGCACTTTCTTGAAATACCATCAATAAAGATGGAGCAATTAGTTGGTAAGTATAGGCAGGCGTCTAGTTAGGTATAATATATGTAAACAATATTAACAATAATAGTGCTATTGGATTACCAATTGATTTTTAATCGTTTTAAGCTGATCTAATTTTGAACTTAATTGACGTTTTAATTTATGACGTCACTAAACTCTGTTCTAGAATGCATCCAAATTGTATTATTTCTGGCACGACAAATAATAACAGATGAAGATTTTAATGTTCTATTTTGGGTCTATTCTGTTGCCAAGCATGGAGCAAGGGACAACGCTTAGGTATTACGAGACAACTTAGGGTGTAAGGCGTGTCGAATAACATCATAAGACTTGAGATATCCAAGCCAACCTCACCTGCACGTGGTGCACCCTGCTGAATAACGAACGAGGCAATGGCGAAAGCGGGGTGGTAGGGTCTTACAACGTGACTGGGTCGCAACCACCATGTATATGGCGAAAAAGCCCGTCATAGTGATTCGCTTCTGCGGGTCGCATTTCGGGAACAGCCTGTGCATATCCAGCTTTTCGTAGGCCGGCATGACTGCGGCGACCGGCGATGGATAGTGTGCCACTCGGTGGTCGCCATTGTTTTTGGATTGTACTGTGCTTACCATCAGGCACAGTGCAGTCATTTTGCCGTGCTACAATAAAAAAAACTGTATTTATAAAAAGCATCCAGCAATTAATAGAACCATTTTGCGAACCATCTCGAAAAAGTAGAGAAAATATTAAAGCAATATTCCTACGCAACGGGTTACAAATTGTTATGTAGTTATTCTTCTGCTGATTTCTTGTTATTATTTTATCGTTATTGATAACGGTATAACGTTATCATAACATTCACGTTTTTAAGAGATGGTAATTCACGGTAAAAATACAGGATGTTCCGAAATTTCGCTTATAGTCGTTGAGAATACATCCTAAATATTTGCAAAGTATGATTACGACCACATGTTTATTATTTTACGCCATGATCGATTTTATGTTTCAAAATTGTTTTGTATCCATCTTCTGTCCATTATGCTATTCACTACATTACCGTATACTTCTTATAAACTAGCTTTTGCGAGCGGCTTTGCTCGCGTTAATGTAGATTTTGTAAATAAAGTCCATGTTACTCGCTGATAACGTGGCTTTCTATAGGTGAAAGAATTTTTAAAATCTTTTAAGTATTCAATGAGCTTATCCGTTTTACAAACAAAAATTCATATCTTTTCTCATTCTAACAGTAAAGATAATATGTTACAAATCAGAAAATTACACAATACCAGAACAATTGTCAACAGTTTGTAATAACTGTTGTTGAAAAATAATACAACAGCGTATATCGTTATTCATTTAATGTAGCTGTTAGTTATAGTTATCTATAACATTTTTTATTATTTAGTCTTTATATGTAAAATTTCGGTAAGCGTGTTTGAAATTCTTTTCGCTCATAATTCTATGACCGATTTCATCATATTTTCTTGTATTTATGAGACAAATATTCTTTACTATATTTGAATCCGGCAGGTGGCGCTGTTGTCGAGTTCTAGATTTTGCTTATTTTTCACATAAAAAACAATATAATTCCAAACTTTCAGCCCCCCAGCATCTCTTAATATTTTAAAAAATTAGTATACACCTGTATATTACATATTAACGATGATTTATTATGAGTTGTTACAAACGAAGCAACCAAAGAAAAGTTATATATTTTAAAATATCGCCGATGAGCACAATAGACTTAGGTTTTTCAAAGTCATTGCACTAATTTTCGTGACCGATCTTTCGCCGTAAAAGCAGCGTCACTGTAGAATTTTCTTCCTAGCTACATTTAATCAAACGACTTTCAGCATCTTTTTCAAACATTGACTATGTACACTCGCAGCAATTAAATATGCACAAGATTTGTTGATAAACACTAGTTACTGTCCGCAACTCTCGTGTTTTTCTATATTCATTGTGAATTGTCAGTAATATTTTTTTTATTATTATTAATAAATAGAATATTGTTATAAATAAAAATAAATATTGATTATTAAACATAAAGGGAACCGGCCAATTTAGATATGAACTGTTAAGAAATATTTCTAACAGTTAATCACTCTTTAAATAACCAACACGAGTTCGGAAAGAGCTACTGCACGTTACGACGACCACCGAAAGAGTGAGTTAACACGTTTTTTTTGTTTTTTTTTTCTCGAACTGACTACGCTATTGCTTTATTTTTTTGGTCGTGGCTTAGCACGCGTTAATTTAGATTTAATTTATCCCTCGAGAACATTTTTTTTCTGGATAAAATGTCCCTATTTCCTTCTTTGTACTCCTGACAACGTGTATGCAAAATTTCGTAATGATCGCTTGAGTAGTTGTGGCGTGACAGCGTAAAAAAATAAACACGATTATGCATCTAGAATATTAATTAGGACAAGGTGAGGATCTTGCTTAGTTAAAATTTGTCTTAAATAGTATTTAATAACTAATTTTAAAATTTGACACATTTTTCTATATCGATTCAAACTTTTTGACCGCTATGATTTTTTTTTACATATGAGGCAAACGAACAGGTGGGTCATCCATTAATAGACACTTGCAACACCAGAGGAGTCGTAAGTGCATTGCCAGCCTGTGTTTGGGAGAAGGGAGAGTTGGCAAGAGGTGAGAGGAGGGGAGTTGGGTATCCGGCACTCTCACTGACCGAACGAAATGCAACAATGCAACCACTGTTATTTCATGTCGGTTTTCTGTGGGTCGGGTGGTACTACCCCGGGTGAGCCGACCCATTCATGCTGAAACCAGTAAAAAAAAGGAGTGTGTGGTTTTATGAAACCACGGTAAAAGTGAAACTTTTTTTCATATTATAGACATTTAAATAAATAACCAATATTTTATGGTAACTAAAATACGTGAACAGTGACATTCGAGCGCCTTTCACTTTATCCCTACTCCGAGGCCGACCATCACGCGACATGCAACACACTGACGAAAAACTTTGAGACGATGTAATAAAAGTTTCACTTTAATAGCTTCAGCGTGGCTCTACCATAGTTAATATAAACATAAGTAGAATATAGTTACTTAGAACACAAACTAAGATATAAATATGTATTATAGTATATGTATAACATTGATACTATAAATACATGAGAATTTTAAATTCTTCTAATAATATTCAACCTTTGTTTTCTATTAGATTTTTATTATGTTACGTGCAAGTGTGAACTTACAGCTATATTCAGAGCGACTAAAAAGATTGACTAGGACTGTAAGTATATCAATGTGAATATCGATAATACATTGTCGACTTAATCAATTTTACGATATATCGTCCCAAGCGTAATAATACCCTTGTTATTATTCATCATTATGATATATAAACCTCTTGATATATAGTCTCCAAGCAACTAGTTCAATTATGTAGTGCAATGTTCAAATATTTATTGACGATGCAAGGAGTCAATAATAGCCAAGGTCCATTTATCAGTCGCTAATTGATTGCTTACGTTGTGTGTTACGTAATCAACAAGTCAGTGCACTCGACTAAGTCTTTGTTTCTATTGGAATTCCGTATATAGAAAATTTGTTACGACAACTTGTTCTTATTGTTTCGACAATAAAAAAACAATACTTTAATTTAAAAAAAAAAACGAAGTAAATAAAACATTCAATTTTGCATTTAAGATTGGACCGTATTTACATATTCAGTTTATATTTACTTTAAAAATATATGTAGCGCTTTGAGTCAATTATAATAATTAGGGATAAGTAGATATTGCTATTTGATCGCTGTAGAAAATATCACCATTTGTAAAATAAATAAATTTAATAAGCAACTATAAAAAGGTTCGTAGTTTTTTCTTTAATAATTCCAATCTAGAGGGATTATTTGCATAATGCATGCACTACGTAACTAGCATAAAACTGTATTAAATCGCAAAGCCAATGAAAAAACTACATACATTAAAAAAAAAATGTCATAATTTGTAGTTATGTATTTTTTTTATAGAAATGAAAGTAAATAAGCTATTTTTTTATTAAAGCACCGACTTATTTAATTAAATGTCTTCGGAGACTAAGTTTTTCACACGTTTGAATAAAAAAAAGAATTGAACTGAAGACCCCAGAAATCCACACACATAAGCGTACTACTATGCAAGTCTTACACTTGGTGTATGGCAGTCGGACGCAACTACCATCATTATAATTGTAACTTACTATACCCATTTTCAATCACCTCGCTTAACTTTTTTTCTTACCGCCTTATGGAAATCGTACTATATAGCGTATATAATACTGAAGAGTCCTCTATCCTCTATTACATGTAGATCGGTGCAACCGTTTCGGAGTTAAGCTCGATCAAACAAAAAACACCTCGATTTTATTTATATGTTTTTTTTTTTCTGTTGATGTTAAATGACGATGTGATTTAAGATAGTAAACACGCGAAGCCTTCAGGCAGAATGACTCTCAAGTGCAGCTGCCTGAACACACCAACAGATGCTTGGTGTCAGATCTTCAGTGTGAGGGTGGTAGCTAGCCAGGCGGACTTAGAAAAAGCCCTACCACCATGCATGGTTTGATAACGATGTTTCTCGTCACTGGGAGCTCAGCTCCGACTCAGTTGCTAGGATTCGAACCTATCGACTAAGCCATTATCCTGTCAAAAATATTGATTTAATCGGCGTTTTGTTTAAAACGAGATAGATAATATTAGTCTGGTTCATATCGTATGCCAAAATGTTTATTTCAAAATTATTCAGTTGCTAATATTTCTTGCTTTTTTTATGTCATGGGAGCCACCACCTGATGTTAATGATCACCACCGTCTATAGACAGTAAGCACCTGGGGAGTCGCAAGTGCGTTGCCAGCCTGTGTTTGGAGGGAAGGGGGGAGGTGGTCCTCCGGCGCTCTCACTGACCGAACGAAACGCGACAACGCAAGCACTATCACGGGCGAGCCGACCCATTTATGCTGTAACCAGTAATAGCTTCAACGTGGCTCTACCACCTTATATTACACTAGCTGTTACCCGCGGCTCCGCACGCGCTTTTTAAAAAATGTATTAAAGAAATGGAAAATTGTGAGTGGGTGTGTACATTACAGAAAAGTTTTTTCAAAAACATTTGTAACTACGACACTCACGCCAACTGTAACATGTAACGTGTACATTAGATATATGAATACAAATAGTATATCGAGTGGGATGGGATTTATCATCAGCAACATAACTGGAACTTCAACCTACTATATACCAAACTCAGTACTCACTAACACTATATAAGAAAGTAATGAAAATTATAAGCTATACATTATCGAACAATATATCTTAAATCTTTTATTTTATAGATAGATATAATATGCCCGTATTGTCGATATACTTAAGTTATTCTTATACGTTGCTATAATAACTGAGTTATGTAGAAGCAAACGTGGTAAATAAGACAATATGGCCGCCAAATTGACCAAAAAGATGATATAATTCATATTACATACAAATATATGACTTTCAATTATGTATATTTATTCTTGGAGTCAGTAAGGCACACGTCTCACGTCATCAATTTCACATGGACTAATACATAGGTAGCAGTCAATCACTACATAGTGTACCAATTCAAATAAAAAGAGAATCATTAAAATCGGTTCATAATTAACTAAAATATCGATTAACATGCATGAAAAAAATATATACAACCGAACATAGTAACCTCCTCCTTTTTCGAAGTCGGTTAAAAAAGTCCTCTGTCAGCTTATCTGTTCGCGATAAAGTCAAAAACTACCATTTTCATGCTGTTTTCACCAGTAGATAGAATGATAATTCATGGGGAAGGTTTAGGTATAATTTGTCAAAGTTTTCATTTTATTATCCGGGCGCGACAACGTCTTCCGAGCCCGCTAGTTATCTGCCCGTAAAAGCCCCGTGAAAGTCGGTCCAATCAATTAGGAGATAGTAGGATATTGCGGACAAAGTCTTGAGAAACAAAATAAAATAGTTACTTCTTATAAGGTGAGTTATCTTCCAGTGAAAGTCCCGTGAAAATCAGTTCAAGCATTACGGATATTCCACTGCGGCCGAAGGCGAATAAAAAACCTAAATTACTTTTTATAAGGTCTGTTATCTACCAGTAAATACCCCGTGAAAATCGGTCCAACCATTTTGGAAATAGCCATGCGGACGAAACCGCGGACAAATAAAATAGAACATGTCAACCGCTATAATTTCGGCTATCTGGCAGTAAAAAGTAAAATTCCCGTAAATATAGGTCCAGCCGTTTTGGAGATTACCCGCAACAAACAAACAAACAGAGAAATATACTAATATAAAAATATAGACAAAGTATAAAGAAATTTTTTTTTGTTCATTTGTAGCCTTAGCCATTCATCAAAAAGTTGTTATTTTAATTGTACATACATAAACTTTATTTTTATAATACGTAATAGAGAACAAATAAAAAATTAGAAATAAAAGTAGTATAAACTTTTTCCATAGGAAAACAAAATAAACTTCGAAAATGTTTGCGATAGAAACTTACCACGTTACCATGGCAACGTATATAATACTAACGCTAACGAAATCTTTATTTGAACAATTTTGTTTTATGATTATGAAGACTAAGAAAATAATAATGATGGATAAAATAATGTACGACATATTATATAGAAGATTTGGCGCTTATGCCTTTATTGTAACTTAGACATGGAATAAAATTGATTAAAGGATATATAAGAAATACCTATATTGACAACTTCAGAATTGGCAGTATGGATTAATTCCTTCGCCTGTCCTATTGGACGAATATTATTACTACTACTTACTACGTTACCATGGCAACGTATATAATAATAACGTAATCGCTCAAAAGCAAAAAAAGTGCCCGATTTTGAAACATTCTTCATTGGTGCTCTGCTTCTATTGATCTTCCATGGTAACGTAGTAAGTAGTAGTAATAATATTCGTCCAATAGGACAGGCGAAGGAATTAATCCATACTGCCAATTCTGAAGTTATGTAGTAAGTATCAAAGCTAACATTTTCAAAGTTTTTTTAAATGAACTATCTAAAACCGAAAGACTTTCTCAAATCAGACTGGTAGTTCCTGAGATCATAGCGTTCAACCAAACAAACAAACAAACAAACTCTTCAGCTTTATATATTAGTATAGATTGTGTATGACCCCGGAACAATACCTTCAATGGAATATATATTTTTTACTTTGCAGCTTCTGGCCTCTGACTACAACCTCATCTGGTGTTAAATGGCGATGTGGTATAAAATTGTAAACATGCTAAGCTTAGACCAGGGTTGAATCTCAAGTGCAGATACCACTAATAGGGTACTTGATAGATTTTCAGCTTAAGGGATCTAGTAGCTAGTCGAGTTTAGAACAAGTCCCGAGCAATATCAGTACATACAATAAAACAAAGTCCTCTGGCACGTTTGTTCGCGATGAACTCAAAAAGGTAGAGGTTTGTAGGTGGTAGAGCCACACTGAAGCTATTAATAGTTTCAGCATGAATGGGTCGACTTGGCCAGGGAAGTACCACCCTCTCACAGAAAACCGACTTGAAGTAACAGTGCTTGCATTGTTGCGTTTCGTTCGGTCAGTGAGAACGCCGGAGGTCCCACCTCCCCTCCCCTTCCTCCGTTCCCTTACTCCCCTCTCCCAGAAGACAGGTTGGCAACGCACTTGCGACTCCTCTGGTTTTACAAGTGTCTATGGTGGTGATCACTTAACATCAGGTGACCCACCTGTCCGTTTGCCTCCTATGATATAAAAAAAAACTACGGAACGGATTTTCATGCGGGTTTCACCAGTAGATAAAGTGAGTCATGAGGAAGGTTTAGGTAAATTATTTGACAAGGTTTTTTTTATTATCACGGTGGGAAAACGTTTACCTGACCCCCTAATACCTTAATATAATGTATCCTGGATATTTATTCCGATATCTAATGTGGTAATATCATTCGTATTTAATATTAATCAACCTCAAATGTAAAAGTTTATAGTGCAACGAACTTATTTAGATAATAAGAAATGTTTAACGAATGTGACATAATTATCTTTGACCCATCATTATTGTTTTGTAAATATATTTTTACACCGTTATCAGAACTTTTGTTACCACGGAAATAATTAATATACTTAATTTCTATAATTTATTTCTCACAGAAATTTAACTTTTAAATTAAGTTCTAATATTTATAATCTATATGTATACTCAATATTATAAAGCTGACGAATTTGTTTGCTTGTTCGCGCTAATCTCAGGGACTACTGGTCCGATCTGATAAACTCTTTTAATGTTAGATAGTTCATTTATCGAGAAATGATATAGGCTATATATCATCACGATAACACCAATAGGAGCGGGTTAACGGGTCAAAATCGGAGTTAACGTACATAGTATTTAAAAATATTTTCACCTTCTACGTAGGCAAAGTCGCGAGCAGAAGCTACCGTTTATATATACCCCATGCGCCATTGTTTCAAAGTCTAATTACAGTAAAATTATAATTTAAAAACACTGCCATTGAGAAATCCTTCTGCGGTGCAGAAAAAAAGGATTATTTTTTAATTTCAGTAACTATTTTCGGGTTTTTATTTTACTTCATGATTTTTATATATTTTATAGGTTCTAGCCTTTCACTACAATTGCAATCGATGTTAAATTAAATGTGATCCAACATGGTAAACATGCTAAGCCCATAGGAATTGGCTCTCAACTGTAGCTGCCGGAACACACTCACAGGTGCTTGGCGTTAGATTTTCATCTTAAGATTAATAACCAAGCAGGCCAGCTTGAAAAAGTCATACCACCATGCTAGATAAAGCCCACCGCCACGTTAGAAAATACTTTGCCACCATGGTAACAAAACTATAGTACATTTTATGATTTCCAAAACTTGCTAATAATTTTTATAGGCTCATATTCAGAATGACATGCTTTCCATGTACAAAATGTAATGAAAATCAGTTGAGAATAAGTAGTCTTTAGAGTATTTATTATAGACGATCCTGTTGTTTATCATATGCAAAGTGACATATGCTTCAAAATTTCATGATGTTCGATTGAAAATAAACAATTTATTTTTGAAACAACATATCTTCTACGTATCTTCTAAGTATTATTACTGATATACTTTATAGATTATTTATTTATTTCGAAATTAAGTATAAGTTCCGTGTAGTTCCATTTCATTAAGAACTGGAGTATTTTATTTTGTATGTTGTTTTTTTTTACGAAATATAAAACTATTAATATTAGTACTCGTGATGTATTATTACTTATATTGCTTATCAATTTAATGGCTCACGTATAAAACACTGTCAAAAAGGATTACATTAAAATCTTTTAATCTGTAGCAATATTAAAGAAATATGTATGAAGTAATGTTGATAATATTTGTACCGTATCAATTTTTAAACAGGATATATTTCGTCTATACAAAGTTTCATTATTGTCGGTGGACGATTAAAAAATATATATGTTTACTATTTCTGTAAGTACAATTTCCTTAAGACTTCAGGCAACGATTGGATCAACTTAGGCAAGGGAAACGATCTTTGGAAGAAGATGAAGGAGGCCTTTATCCAAACAGGGGTCCATATATTAATTTAAAAAAAGATTCAACATAATATACTAAAATTAATATAAAATAAAAATTCAAACGATTTTTTTTAAATGTATCTTAAAATATGGAATAAATGGCTCTATTATTATTATAAACTTCCTGCGTAAATTCATACAAATATGTAAAAATGTCTCTAGACATATAAACAGAGGAACGGACAAATTTATTTTTAGGATGATATCATATATATTAATACGTGAAGCCAAAACTTTGTATCCCTTTTTAACGGAATTGCGCGAACGGATGAACGTGAAATTTGGCATAGTTAAAGTTTATATGGAGGAGAAG
>MU161569.1:3114-27502 GCA_015888305.1 Antheraea pernyi | reverse complement strand
ATTTGTGAATCATGCAATTTCGATTGTATGGTTCACAAATGTATATATGTATGAATAGCTTAGTATAGTTTAGCTAGGACAGACGCGTCTTTTTTCAGGTAACAACCCAAGCCGAGGTGTGCGTGCACCCTTGTGTATGTTACCTAAAACCCAAAATCGGCTGAGTGCCCTAAGCGCTTGGCCTTAGTAGTCCGGTGAAGCTGTAAAGACCCTACCAGGTCAATAGCATAGTCAGTTCGAAAAAAAAAAAAGTTTGGCGCGGACTATATATATCATTCACTTGACCGACAAACCTTGTTCTCTACACACGGTAGTAATATTCGAAAATGTATTTCAGCCCCAATACAATGTATAAGAAAAATATACAGACATTCATTTGTTACAATCTTTCCCGGCTGATACCGTAAAATGGTGAAATTGAAATTGACCGGTCGAAGTATTTGTTTTGTGCAAGTGTCACGAGTTTCTACGAGTATTATTATAATAAACATTTTGTGCCGATATTATCATTAATTATGCTCGTGATGAAATATAGGTGTTCTCCATTTGCGGTTATTGATTAGTTAAATTAGGAATGCCAGCGCCAAATCGTTTGAATGAATTACGCGTTCAATAGAGAATCTGAACGGTAAGTGATAAACGTGAATTAGACTAGTTCAAACGAATATACTCCTGTTGAATCCCCAACAGAAGGCACAGATACATTAAAGGAGGCAATTGACGATGGAAATGATAGCTTATTTTTCCTGGAAGCTCCTGGTGCAACTGCTAAGCCCTTATGTCAGTAAGTTTAACCACTGTTCGTGCGAGATCCAACATTGTGTTTGCAGTTGCTTCTTCTAGAATAGTAGCCACATCCTTAGAAGGATTCCGTATGGCTTATTCAGCATTAAACTTGCCATTAAATCTTCAAACTATTGAAAAACTAACACGGAATATTGCAAAACAGTACGCAATAGCCAAAGTTTTAGTAGCATCAAAAATAATCATCTGGGACGAATACACAATGGTGCAAATCGCGTATTGGAAGCACTTTACCGAACAAAAAAAGATCTACGCAATGACTCGAGATGTTTTGGAGGCCCAATGATTTTACTGTCTGGCGATTTCCGCCAAACACTGCCAGTAAATCCAAGATCAACTGCTGCCGATGAAATAAACGCCTGCCTCGAATAATGAAATGTATGGCGATATGTGAGGAAACTTCAGCTGACAACAAACATGCGGGTTGCATTGCTGAACGGTACATCTCCTGAAGATTTCTCTGACTGACTATCGGTAATGGTCGAGTTCCTATTGGCGAATCGAGCTGATTGATTTCATTTCCTCAGAATTTCTGTAATTTTGTCTCATCGAAAGGCGAACTCATCAACAAAGAGTTCCCAAAAATAATTGCTAACCACAAAAATAATGAATGGTTTAGTGCACGACCAATTTTGGCGGCTAAGAATAAAGATGTGGATGATTTAAACTATATAATGCATAATGAAATCGTTGGTACACTGCATTCATTTAAATCTATTGACTGTGTAACAAACGAAGATGAATCCACAAACTATCCAATTGAATTTTTACACTCCTTGGATGCACCTGGCTTATCACCGCGCAATTTATGACTTAAAACTTCAAAACTTAAACCAACCAAAACTATACAACGGAGTGCGTTTGGTGATAGGTAAACTGACGATAAACCTTTACGCGACGATACTCAAAGGTAAATTCAAAGGTGAGTAAGTTCTAGTAAGTAAGATATGCCGTTTAAGTTTAACTAGTGGGCCCAGTGGTCGACATTCGACCATAGTTCATTGATTTTTTTAAGTTTGAATTTTATTAAGGTTAATATCATTGTTGAATGTAGAATGAAAAAGGGTAATTGGAACGTAAGAGTAAAATAATACATACAGTCGAGCATAGCAACCTCCTTCACAACCTTTTTTGAAGTCCTTTTATTGACAGATGCCAAAATGTCTTTTCTATTTACATGTGTGTATATGTTGTGTAAAAATGAAGCATTAGTGTGAGTAATGCATATTTTCATTAATTTAATGTACTTCTAATGCATTTTATATAAAATAAATAGCTTTCTGCACTTCTCCTCCATATAAACTTTAACTATGCCAAATTTCACGTTCATCCGTTCGCCCAATTCCGTTAAAATGGATACAAAGTTGAAGCGTATTAATATATATGATGATGACTTTTAGTTTCTGACTCGTCTTGCATTCGCCATGACGATTAATAGACCACAAGGCTAATCCTGGAATGTTTGTCGCCTGAATCTAGAAAATGCATGTTTTTCTCATGGTCATTATACATGGCATGTTCAGGGGTCGGAAAACAATCTGCTTTAATTGTTCTTGCGCCTAATAATAAAACGAAAAATATAGGCATATCAGAAAGGGCCTCACTGAAGAGTGGAACCTATGCACAAAAATACATGGCCAATAAAGCAAATGTCTTGCTGGCACGTCATTAAAATACTCGATTCTTGTCAATTTATTTTTATTATCCTACTAACAAAATAGAACTTAATAATTTTGAATTTATTTTAATATCCTAAATCTGCTCATTAATTGCCTATTAAGCGGAACGAAGTTCCCCGGGTCATATATTGGTTGTGAAAAGTTTAAAAAAATTAAAAACCTACATATACAAAAGTAAGTACAAGATCATTAGCATTTCTCCGTTTACTGTAGTAATGGTATAGACTAACTACACAATTGGTTGTGAAAAGTTTAAAAAAATTAAAAACCTACATATACAAAAGTAAGTACAAGATCATTAGCATTTCTCCGTTTACTGTAGTAATGGTATAGACTAACTACACACCGTTTTCTCAAAATAATGGACAACAAACATAAAAAACGGACTTTAAGAGAATATATATTTTATGGCATTTGAACGAAGGCTGATTTTCATACACGCTCAATTGTCAGACGATTCATTATATTGCCGTTGCATTATTGAGAACCTTGAGTTAACTTTTTGCGTGTGCACTGGAATTAACTGTGTGTATACCAGTTGCACCATCACAATTATTTTAAAGTAAGTTGGAGTGAGCTATAATAACTTGTGATACTTTTTTCATATAATGAAGAAATAATACACTTATGTTATTTGTGTGTACATACACGAATACTTATTACGCATTAATTTGACATAAAAAAATTGAATTAATACTTACAGTTGCTGATTTATTAAACTTCCTTACAAGTTGATAATGACATATCCGCTCAAGGTTCCAGACTTCGTTTATACAACCATTTCATTGCGGTTACTTCATAGGTTTCGTAATCTAAAAAGTTATTACCTCGAAAATTTCTGAATCTCGACTCAAGGAATCCTCGACTGAGATTGAGTCGAGGTAAAACACCATTGTGTACGTAACATTGAATCATAGATTACATATATTTTGTTTCGTCTATGGTTACTCGATAGTTGACAATTATCTGTTTTTATTTTATCTGCATTCTGTATTGCATTGCGTCCCGTCTCTCCTTTTATTTATGTTTCATGTTTGTTGTAGTGTGACATGTGACATGTAATTTTATTTTCATTTATTTTTCTATAGTCATATAGTTTTCCTATTTTATATTATTACTAGCGGGCCCGGCAGACGTTGTCCCGCCCTCATAATAAAAAAAATCCTTGACAAATTATATAGCAAAATGTTCCTGATGAATCACTTTATCCACTGGTGAAAGCCGCATGAAAATCCGTTAGTTTTTGAGTTTATCGCGAACAGACAGACAGACAGACGCGGTAGGAGACTTTATTTTATACTATGTAATAATGATATTGATTTATTATATTATTATGACTGAGAAAACTTCTAGTTCTCGGGAATAGTCTAAAGTTGACTAGCTTTCTGTTACATATAAATGGCAATATAGCAAGCAAACCATAATCTTGAAGAACTTCGTTTTTAACCGGAACGGTGGTGCCGCTCAAGCAGATACTATAAATAGCCTACCAAAGCTAAAGCCTACAAAAAATTGTAAGGCTAAAAGATCCCATCAGACTTCGTAACTATATAATAATAATCATAAATATAGTGGTACAACAAAATAATACCAAGGAGGGTTGATGTCAGGCAGGCGGCTGATCGTAAAAATTAAGCCAAATCATACACCACAACATGACGAACATGTTGTACCGACTTTTTTTTTTTTTTCGAACTGACTACTCTATTTACCCAGCAAGGTCTTAACAGCTTCACCGGGCTACTAAGACGAGCGCTTAAGGCACTCAGCCGATTTTGTTTTGACAACTAGCTCAAGGGCGCACGGCACACCTCGGCTTTGGCTGTTGCCTGATACATGCAATTCGCGATGGATACCCTCACGCCGTCGGGGGCAGCGTGAGGGTATGTCAGACTCCTACTGACTAAAAACCCCCCGGTGTACATCTGCCGCTATAGTCGAGGCGGCACGCGATCTCTAAAGATTTCAGCGTGCCGCCCCAGCGGTTGGCCCAGCAGCGAAAGCGCCGCCGCCGGGCTCCGTCCTGTTACGAGACAGCCGGGTACACACCGGCTGTCTCCTCCGTCTGCCGAACCTGTGCAATGGGAAGATGGGCCCCCGACCCATCCTCCCTAGGTCCGGCTACGGTGGGAGGAGGCGGTCAAACTGCCGCCTCCTCCTTCCTGTTCTCCGTTGGCGGAGAGGGCCACTTAGAGGATCGTCCTCGCGGGCCCTCTCCGCCGCCTCCTTCTGCGAGACGACTTCCTCGCAGAAGGAGGCCATTGCTCTCCACACCTCCTCGCTGCCGAGCATGGCCGTAACCCGCAGCGCACGGATATTGGTGGCGTTGAGGGCGTCGACCCACAACGGTGCCCCATAGACGGCCATGGAGCGGACTACCCCCATGTAAAGGCGGCGGCAGGCGGCACCCGGCCCCCCCGTGTTGGGGAGGAGTCGTCCGAGCGCCGCTGCCGCCTTGGCTATGCGCGGTCCGAGCCCCTTAAAGTGGGGCTCGAACCGCCAGCGTCCGTCCAGAGTGAGGCCCAGGTACTTCATGTGGGCCCCCACCCTGATCCGGACGCCCTCGACACAAATGTGGGCCCCTGGAGGCGGCCCCCGCCGAGGCCCGTGAAACATTAAGGCCTCGGTCTTGTTGAGGGCCACCTCGAGGCCCAGCCTTCTTATGCGCCCGACCACGAGAGTTACGGCCTCCGTGGGCGGGGGGACTTGGCACCGCTCCGGGGGCGGGTTGTCGGCTCGTGTTGGGAGGTGGAGACCTCGAACCTGATATATCGGTGGTCCGATAGGGTCTCCACCTCCTCCATCACCCTCCACCCCCGGACGCGGCGTGCGACCGACGGGGATGCGAACGATAAGTCCACTATGGAACCCCCGTTCTGTCGCACGCACGTGTATGCGTTCCCCCTGTTGAGGAGGGACAACCCATGTTGGGCTGCCCACTCCTCAAGCGCCTCGCCGCGCGGGTTCGTGGCCACCGCTCCCCACGCCCTGGATTTGGCGTTAAAGTCGCCCAGTACGACGATGGGGAGCGGTTCGAGCCGCCTCACCACCGGCCCCAGTGAGTCGAGAAAGGACTCGAACTCGATGAGGGGCCGGTTCGGGGAAAAGTACACCCCGAGGATCGCGAAACCCTGTGAGGCGACCGCCACAAACCCGGCGCCTCTCTCCCTGACTGAGAGGGGCAGTCCCCCCCCGGACAAAACAGCCACAATGCCATCCGTGTCTCCGGCCCAGTGAGGCTGGTCCGGAACACGGTACGGCTCCGCGACCACCACAACATCGATTTCCCACTCCGCCACCGCCTGCAGGAGAAGGTCCTGGGCAGCAGCGGAGTGGTTTGTATTCGTTTGGAGGTAGTTGCATGCACTTGTAACATCTGAGTGGCCTGCTGTCCAAGTGCTGGACCCGGGCCGAACTCCAGCCGATGAGGAGACGGCCTGCCTCCAGCAGCTTCCGAGCTGCATCCACAGGGAGGGAGACAAACAAGGAATTGCTCCCCTCCCTGCGAGGACGAAGCTCGCCTGCCCTCATCTGAGTGATCGGACAGCCGGCCACCCGCGAAATCGCCTCCACGGCTTCGTCCCACGATACCGAGTCGTCGATTCCGACGACACGGATATCGGTCTTCTTGACTGGGCGCACTACGGTGGCCATCCCAGCAAGAGCCGTCCTGACCCCCGTCGCAAAGTTGTCCACCTGCTCGGGGGTCAAGGTACCAGGGACCGCCAACAGCCTCGCTCCACTCACGCTAGGCCGCACCTTGACGCTGGGGATGCCATACTCAGCTAGGCACACGTCCGTCCTAGCCTTCAGGAGTGCGTCGCTGTATGACACCCCCTTCGCCTCAGCTTCCGGCTGCAGAGTAATTAGCACTGCGGCCGTGCGAGGTGGAGCAAGTCTATTCTTGGCCCTCTTCCGCCTCTTTCGCCTGGCCCTAGTTGGGTTCGAGGCCGTGGCCGTGGTTACTGCAGCCGCCGCAGGAGTCACCTTCTCCTTCTTTTTCTTGCGGCGCACCACAGTTGTCCAAGCCTCCGGTTCCGACGGGACCGCGGCTGTAGGAGGCGGTACGGCCCTAGGAGACGGGTTGGAGGTCTCTGGAGTGGTGGTCACCCTGGGGTCACTCTTGACTCCCTCTACGGTAGTCCGGCGCTCTGTGACCCTCCGAGCTGGTTTTGGCGGGCCGGGAGCGGCTCTCCTCGTAAATTCGCGATCTATCTGAGCTAACCTAAGCTAACTATTCATACATATATGAGTTGTTGAAACATATATGTGTACCAAGCATACATACCTCAACAACTCTTATATATATTTCGTATCGGATAAAATTCTAAACTATTTCAGTTTGATAATGGAAAAAATAAAACCCTTCCACTTGACTGTGTATGCGTGTATGCGTGCACGTGTGTGGAGGTGATATGTGTATGTGTTGTACCGACCCTACTTATGTGGGATAAGGGTAAGAAGAAGAAGAAGTTTGTTGTTGTGTGGTGTTTAATTTAAACTTTGTTTTTATTTCATATATTGACTCTTATTTTCTTTATGAAATAGGTACTTATATCCGGAAGACAAATATTTAGTTAATCAGAAAAGTTGCGTCAACAATAATTATTTATTAAAAATAAATTAAATTCAGTGTCAACTAAGTCTATCTTTCCAGTTATATATAATTTCAATGTGTAGTCATTTTTTACTGTCTTCACATCCACTGTTGATTACAAGCGACAACAATATATTCAAAACAGTTTTTTTTCCTAAAACGATAGATAGCGTCATCGGAATTCTACGTTGTCTTAAAAATCCATAGGATTTTCTTTATAAATGTATTATACTTGGATACACATCTGATTAGAAATATTAGTAGAAAGTATTAATAAGTAAGAATTTTATAACAACGTAAAAGGTAACTAAGTTGCGTGTTTTTTTTTTCTAACTGACTACGCTATTGACCAAGCAAGGTCTTAACAGCTTCACCGGACTACGCTACTAAGTTGCGTGAATAATTACTTCTATATCAAATTAAATAATGAGTAACATATTAGAAAGACGTATAAGTATGCGAATCCATTTCATATTCATCGTCATTGTTATAGTTGTTGTTCAGACCTCTTATTGATATAGTAAACACTTCAGTACACCTACATATATATAGATGCTCGCTTTTATATAGATAGTCGTCTTTCAATATCATATATACATAAAAAATAATAGTCATCTAAGTAATGAGATTATATGGAAGCCAATTTCAAAAGGAGTTAATTTTAAGTGGAAAAAGTATATTAAGTTAGCTTATAATTAGCATTCTTAATGAATTGTTCTCTTAAAAATATTTATATCAACCTTTAGTCCCTTAGTTGCCGATAGTAAGAACTTCTTTTATTTTTTCTATCTGTATTAATATCGATTATCTTTTAATTATTCGACTACTTGATGTTGTCACGAATTATTTGAATAGTTCGAATGGTTAGAATATTCTTCTCGTCTTTACAATAGAATTATTTGTTTCGATTCTTCAATTATTTTAAACTAGCTTCTGCTCGCGACATCAACCGCGTTGAATTGTTACTTTGGGCTAACGCTTACACGCCGCGGAAGCTCTTAGAAGGAAAAAAACACGATTTTGAAACATTCTTCGTTGGTGGTCCACTCCTATTGATCTTAGCGTGGTATAGCATATAGCCTTCCGCAATGAAATAATTTCAAATCGGATTTGTAGTTCCTAAGATTAGCGCGTTCAACCAAAACAAACAAACCCCCCAGTTTTATAATATTAGTATAGATTTAAATATTCGCACACTCCTTATTTATTGTTATGTAACGTAGGTCAAGCTATGACATTCACACAAACATCAGGCGATCACAGTTTGGCTATTACTCGAAATAGTGACGCAAGGCACATAACTCTTCGAACGTGACTCAAAGTGGTTCAAGGTATATAGTACGTAAATAATGTCAGTATAACGATCCACAGAGTCCAAAGCTTACTAGGAAAAGCAGCGTGTTCTGCATTTAGAATGTAAGTTTTCAAGGTACAGTTTTGTAGATATATTTCTGATAAATTATGATCTCTTAACTAC
Organism: Antheraea pernyi; assembly: GCA_015888305.1. Taxonomy (NCBI): domain Eukaryota; kingdom Metazoa; phylum Arthropoda; class Insecta; order Lepidoptera; family Saturniidae; genus Antheraea; species Antheraea pernyi. The sequence goes on along the minus strand of MU161569.1, from coordinate 18,945 downwards.
TTTATTATGGCCAAACATGAATAAAGTTATTTAGTAATTAATTATATACATATATTTATTTGTGTATGCACCAAATAAAGTAGAATTGCCACCATTAAGGATTTCATTCAAAACTAACATATATATTATAGTTCCATTGTTCATTATTTTGATGTATCACAAGGTTTAGCCAGTTAAAATAGTATTTACGACACAATTAAAAAAAAGTTTTCTCTGCTTTATCTTTGTGAAGATAAAACGGTTCAATATGTTTTTCTGATCTATTTGTTAACCGCTTTTATATTTGGTTCACAAGCATTATAGTTGTTAATAAAAAAAATTGGATTATTTTGACTTTTTCCTTACTACTAATGAATCGAAACATTTCATTATAAGTCTATTCGTCATACTGCACGCTTACATTATATCCCCGGTCGACAATATTTATATAATACTCGATACAGTTCTTACCATTTACAAAAAAATATTAAAAAGAAATGCAGAATAATATCTACAGGCATAGTCCTGCCTTAATAAAAAAAAACTAAAATTCCACCGCAGTGCCACCTACCAGATCCAATTGTTAATCTTAACCATTCTTGAATTCATCTGAATACTCACAAAAATAGGGGAATATCCTAACATACAAAGTTTTGTTATATTTCAAAAGGATTAAGGCAACGTTTTCGATGAAAACCTCCAGGCGGCTTTACTTTTTGCGACATTTCAAAGTTTTTTTATTTATTTAATCTGCGTTTACTGCATATGACGTCACTGCCGTTGCATACCTGCGTGACGTTACATCTGTAAAAATTTTACCCTCATGCCCCTAAACTTTCACTTCAAAAACAAAAAATTTCAACCACTGTACAAGTCCTAGTATTACTTATTAATTGGTTGGTTAATGACCCGCCATTGCCCTATGGAATTTCTTGGCTATTCTTGAAATCAGTTGGCCTCTCCATTCGACTGCAATGACAAGATTGTTGTATGCAAATCTACCAAACTACTATAAGTAGTAATACTATTCGCATAAGTATACATACAATCATAGCAAAATTATTCTCGATGATAAGCGATTGTTTGTCATCCCGATATTAATGTTTTTTGTGTACATTTTCCAAGTATAATATTGCATAAATACAAAATAATCGACAGTTATTGTGGTATGATACTCAATTATTTTACAATTACCAAAATGTATGTAGTTTGTAAAGAGACATTGTCACAGCGCAATTTTCCGTAGATTTGTTTACTTGTTAATGATAATCTTATTATTGACGCATGGTTGAACACAAGTAGTTAAAGTTTTATGTTTTATTGAAACACCAGTCATGGCCCACAGTTTTTTTTTATTGTAGCACGGCAAAATGACTGCACTATGCCTGATGGTAAGCATAGTACAATCTAAAAATAATGGCGACCACCGAGAGACATAATATCCATCGCCGGTCGCTGCTGTCATGCCGGCCTGCGAAAAGCTGGATATGCACAGGCTGATCTCGAAACGCGACCCGTAGAAGCGAATCACTATGACGGGCTTTTTCGCCGTATACATGGTGGTTGCGACCCAGTCAGGCTGTAAAACCCTACCACCCCGCTTTCGCCATTGCCTCGTTCGTTATTCAGCAGCGTGCACCACGTGCAGGTGAGGTTGGCTTGGGTGTTAAAGGTGTCAAGTCTTATGATGTTATTCGACACCCCTTACACCCCTAAAAGTTTAAATAGCGATTAATTTGGAATTTTTGCAATATTACTATATATACAATTATGTAAGCTGAACTGAATTCTTACCTATCTCATTAACTAGAGCATATCCAGTTTTAAAACTTCTACCGCATGATTAAAGTTAAATACGCGTTGAATACTTGCTTTAAAAAAGTTTGATTACAAAAGAGTGCCTTACTCTTGTTTACAGATCGGAAATTATTTTAATATTCTCTAACACTTGTCTATGTCGACAGTTCTTATTTTATTGTTGTGATTTATTGGACGTTTCATAATAAATTATGAATGTTGTGAGTATAATTAATTTGGAAGAAATAAACAATTTTAGAGATTCACAAGTAAATCATAACTACTACTATATGCCACTATTGTATTTTAACAATTGTTTGCAAAATATCTGTGTGTAATGGAACGTTTTTAAATGATAAGACTTTTTTTAATGTCATTTTTGGCAAACGAACAGGTGGGTCACGGGTTAAGTGATCACCACCGTCCATGGACACTAACAACACCAGAGGTATCGCAAGTGTGTTGATACCCTTTAGGGGGAAGGGTTAGGGGAGGAGAGGAGAGGGGAGGGAGGTGGGCCTCCGGCGCTCTCACTGACCGAACGAAACACAACAATGCAAGCACTATTACTTCAAGTCGGTTTTCTGTGGGTCGGGTGGTACTACCCCGGGCGAGCCGACCCATTCATGCTGAAATCAGTAATAGCTTTAGCGTGGCGGTAGAGCCATGTAGATGGTAGCACCATAAGATTGAATTGAATGAATGCTATTCAGAGTTGCGTGCATATGAAACTTAAACCACATGTTTTGCTAGAGACCGCTTAGACACGCTATTGTAATAAAGTATTCTAAGCGTGTGTTCAACTAGGTTTAACATTTTAAGCACTGTTTAGTAGAACTCGTGTCAAACCCCTGTTAATTTTTGTTTTTGTAATAAGACCGTTTGTAGAGTATTATAAGCATACTATAACTATGTTTTGAAATAAAATAAAGTGAAAAGGTTGTCAAAATTAGTAAGTTTTTTAAAAAGAATAATAAATTTTCTACATAAATCTCTACGTTTAATATTTTATTGAGATTCAGTTCATTAAATTATGTAAACAACAACTAAGTTTTACTTACTATTTAGATGGCCATAAGGAAATGAATAAATTATGTAAACATCATACAAAAAAATTGTTCACATACATACACACACAAATCCATACATACACACCTAACAGAAGCGCAATTACACCAAACATGAACAAATTTCGAAACCACACGTTTTTTCGTTGTCTCCTTCACATGAAATGCACCGTAAGTATAAGTGTTAAAGCGTGAATATGAACTTAAATTTTATTAAAACTATTTAAATTACTGAGAATGGTGTTCACTATATAGGGTTGATACCTTAAAAGTTTTCGCAAAACATTTCATGATCCGATTGAAATATGTTAAACTGTGCGCAATCCTCAAAAAGGTTTTCGAGAGGCTAAGAAGTGGTGTTATTATGGAACATCCTTTGTAGTTCATGAATCTGTGTAGAAATTATACACGTCCGGTCAGGTTTGTGCAAGCATTAATCTTATGGATGTCTTCATATCATTAAGTTTTGGTAATACTTGCTCAAAGTAAGGTCAAATTTAATTATCTTCTTCTGTTATAACGACTTTTACTGAATCGTACTAATCGAACTTTACTGAATTTGTAGGTGGTAGAGCCATGCTGAAGCTATTACTGATAGTACCACCCTCTCACACAAACCGACGTGAAGTAGCAGTACTTGCATTGTTGCGTTTCGTTTGGTCAGTGAGATCGCCTGAGGCCCGCTTCCTCTTAGCCCTCCTCTCCCCTCCCTTTCCCCGTCCCCCAAACACTGGTAACGCACTTACGAGTCCCTTGGTATTGCTAGTGGACGGTAGTGATCACTTAACATCAGGTGATCCACCTGTTCGTTTGCCTCTTATGATATATAAAAAAAAAATGTTTAATGAAATACGGAGTAGCTAATCTAGTAAAAAGAGAAATGGACACTATAAACCACACTTACTATAAGGATATTTTTAAGAGTAACTCAACAGAAACATGTATTTTATGTGACGTTGTAAGTTATTTGCATTATGGATTATCTGTTGCTTTCCCTATGGTATTATATCCAGAAAACCATTGCTTATAAGATTATCTATTAAATATGGAATATAAATCAAAACAGTGGAGAATTAAATAATTACGCTTGCATGTTCTTTTATTATTTACACAAAAGAATTATCCTTGGTTTGCATTTTAACTATCATTAAGGTTTTATATGATGGCTTATTTTCGATGTGATATGTTAATTATGCACATGATTTCGATCAAAATATGTAAAAATAATACACAAAGATATTGTAAATTTTTATTAAGAAATATATCTTATACTTATGTAGTTACTTCTTTCCTTTCATATTTCATTCTATTTCTTGTATACAATAGGTCGCTTGGCGTAGTTATAATATGCTCTAACCTAAAGCTGGCGTATTATTTCCTTGCACTTTTTTAATAATATCAACCATTATTTTTAACAATATTTCTTCATACACATATATCTGTATTTAATAGTTTGCCAGCATTCTAAAGTAACGTAATTCGGTATTAAATAATTACCTATCACCATAAATAACAATAAGTTAATTATCAAGCTATGTTTTTATGCAATTTTCTTATAATCTTGACCCCATACCATATCCACTACTAACCACTGGCTAAAGTAATAAAATAGGTTTTCGATGAAAACATAAACGACTAGAATTGGAAATTTGTATCCCGTGAAGAGTTTTAATCCAGGATAAATGTATTCACCTTGCAGGAAGCTCTGGGCGCATCTGTAAATGAAGGATTTTTTTAATAATTTATTTTAATACATATATGTATAAAAAGTAACCTCCATAAGCAATGGCTGTTGTATATCGGATATGAAAATGTTAATTGTAATTATTTATATATGTATATTATAGATGAGATACGTTAAATGTTGACATGCAGAATAAAGGAAAAACAGTAAATATACCAGGTGACTGTTTAGACACTCGCAGTTTTCTAGGATATGACACATCATGGTCACATTTAACATATAAAATAATAACATTAAAACAAATACTAATAAACAATCAAGAATACCTAAGTTAAAGTTTGTTCTAAGACTTTCAAGAGTATAACTACAAACGTGTAAATAAAACAATAAACCTAAGTGCAATGACCGGTGCCAAAAGCTACAACGGACGATCCGTACTTAATAACTTTCGATAACAAACAAAATAATAAAAGGCAATAAACCCTTTTGTTTTATACCTGACGTTCCCACGTTCCCTTTCAAATTAAAATTGTGATATCACCCGACGGTCACTAACACTATGCTTTAACATAGACACGAAGAGGATTGTGTATAATTTTTATGTTTTTCTAGATAATTAGCTCTAATATGAAACACCTATTTTTTAAATTGATTTAGAACGATAATCGAGTGCAGAGTGTCCTCCAGAAATATTGCTGCTGTCTAAACAGTCACCTGATATATAATTGATATAATGTACAAAATTTTAAATTAGCATTTTTTATATGCTGCCAGTTATAATTAACTACAACAATGGCTCATTCCGAGAAGCTATAACCAAAAATACAATACTATAACGGGGTTATCACTAAGTAGCAGCCGCCCGCGACTTCATCTGCTTTTGTATCTTTATAAAGACTATATATCTAAGATATCTATTTGCTTTAAAAAACACTATGAAGCACTACTTTTTTGCCGTATAATTGAATTGCTATACACGAATTTTCATTATTCTGAGTTTATAAATAATGAATTTTTAATGAACGCTTTCATCCCGTTTTGCAACACCTTAAGGATTCAATTTCTAATGTCTAATCAGCTACAGTATATCTAGTAGTAATTAGTTAGCAGTTAGTCTCTTATTTAGATTTATATAAATTACTGCGCTTTATTGCTGACTATATTCTATTCTACTAATTTCAGACCTCATGTATGGCGGCTGTAACCTAGTTGGACGTTGTTGTTTGATTTTTGCTTTAAAAAGACATGTCACAAAATTATTGACGTAGGTTTTAAACAAAATTAAGATTTGATCGGATCTTAACGAGATCACGTTTGACGTTAAATACGCTTTGTTTCAAATTCCGATTCCTTTTGATGTACATAAACATCAATTAAGTAACCATTTTTTATTTGGATTAGGTACTAAAATCTTAAAATGTTGTTTATAAAACCTGTTAGCACGTAAACTTATTTGACAAAAAACTTGATTAAAAGCGTATCCGTGATTTAATCAAAGGAGTAACGACATAATGGCCGCTGGTTTGACCTAAGATATGTTCCAATGAGTTATTTTTATTCATGTGAGTTTGCAAATTTGAATTCAACAAATGTTCACGTTCATATAAATTCATGTCAATTAATTTAATAATTCGAAAGTTACTCTGCCTTTTTAATAACTTTTTACACTTTAATAAAATATGGTATAGACATAGTTTTATACCAGAAATCATCCCTAAAGGGACTTAGCGAAAAGTGGGCTGCAAGTTTGTATAGGGAAACAATTATTTCATAAGTAAGAGAGACATATAGAATTCATTATATACATTTTTTTAAATCATAGGAGGCAAACGACAGGTGAGTCACCTGATGTTAAGTGATCACCGTCGTCCATAGACACTTGCAACACCAGAGGAGTCGCAAGTGTGTTGCCAGCCTGTGTTGTGAGAAGGGAGAGTGGGGAAGAGAGGAGGCGGAGGGGAGTTGGGTATCCGGCACTCTCACTGACCGAACGAAACGCAACAATGCAAGCACTGTTACTTGACGTCGGTGTTTCTGTGGGTCGGGTGGTAGTATCCCGGGCGAGCGGACCCATGCTGAAACCAGTAATAGCTTCAGCGTGACTCTACCACCTATTTATACTTTAGGTAAGAAATATAGTATATTTCCGTATTTTTGACTAATCAAGTTAATTCGGAAATTATTGCTTATAGTTAGAAGTCATTACGTCTGGACATGAAAATCACAGATAAGTTTTTTTTAATTATATAAATACTTCGAACATTGATGATTACTTGATCAATTGATTGCGATTTAACAATATTAAAAGGTATATTGAAAACTAACTTCTGCCCGCAACTCTGTCCGCGTGGAATAGCTACTTAGTGCTATAACACGCAGCGGAAGCTCTCAAAAGGGAAAAAAAAAGATTTTGAAATATTCTTTGTTCTTAGCGTGATGATATAGAATATAGATGAGTGAGCCTTCCTCGATAAATGAGCTCTCTAACACTGAAAGAATTTTGCAAATCTGACCAGTATATCCTGAGATCCTACGACCTCACAAACTTTACCTCTTTATAATATTAGTGTAGATATAATAGTTAACATGGTATTATTATAATACTTACACAAAAACGTAGGCACCGAGAAAAGTCGATAGTAATGCAATACCCGGTATCATATTCTTGGGTCTTTTCCTTGGTACTAACACGAGATCCACTAGTACATTGATCAGCGAAATAGTATGCATGCAATGTTGCGTCCAAAATGGTACTACCTCGTCAATTCCTTTTGGTGCTATTAAATCACGATCTTTATTCCAGACACGCCAAAATAGTATATCACCAAACTGAAAACGAAATAAAAGCTAACAGGAAATTGTTATTTTATTTATTTCATATCTTTACTACATGTTTATTTATTATTGATAATATTTTTAGGGATTCATTCTCAAATTTATGGTGGCAGAATTAGTGCAAGAATCGATAATATAAACACCACTTCAGATCTTAACATATCTTTCTGCCACAAAGCAGGAATCGTACGCGACTCATAATTTAATGAAAACTTCTATTTTACTGAAATAATAATAATTTCTTAGCAGAGTGCTGTAATGTGATAAGAATAGCGATAATAAAATTTACTAAAACGGAAAGACGTTAAATGTATTACCAAATCTATAGATTTATTCTTATAAATATCACCGTTTTTATCTAAGCAGTTTAAATTTAATATTACATGACGGGTATTATTGTATGTTTATGCTAAAATAGTAAACCCATATTCAATATTCTTCGGTAAATTTCCTTCTGATCGACATATACAGTTACATGCCAAATATTTTTATAATTAAAATAACGTTGGAAATAATTAATCTAAGCATGTGCTAAACAGTGACATCGTTAAAATGATGGTAGTTATAAAATTGTTTGTTCCATTTTTCAACTGTCTTAAAAAAGAGATGTTCTCAATTCGTTCGTGTTTCTTTTTTACCACGCTTTTATTAGCTTCACCTGTATGTATGTTTGTAACCGACCCCTTTGAGCTCGATTTTGTCCTACTTTGAACGATCACATTTAATTCAAACTTTGCACACCTGTCAAAGGTCGATGACAATGCAATAATCCGAAAAAAAAAAGTTAAAAAATTTAACAAATAAATGAAAAATAAATAATAGTTTAGAAAAACTAAAAAACACGCTTTCATAAAAAATCCAACTAAAAAACAGAAAATATAATTTAATAAATTTGGATTAAGAATAGTGTAAATTAGAAATAAATGTATATTTTTGTCGCGCCTGTTAATATCAGCACCTCCAGATATCAGTATTTTTATCATTTTTTTGTCACTTTTTACAAAAAATATACATTTATTTCTAATTTACACTATTCTTAATCCAAATTTATTAAATTTTATTTTCTGTTTTTTAGTTGGATTTTTTATGAAAGCGTGTTTTAAAGTTTTTTTAAACTATTATTTATTAATTCGTACTTCGTAACTAATAAAACCATCAAAATCGATGAATCCATTTAATAGGAGAAGAATGAATGAAAGAATGAATCTCGCACACCGGAGTTTTGTAACAAAAGGCATCTGCAAATATATTTTGTCATAAAAAGTCATTATTTGCACAATATGTCATAGTTTTTAAATGTAATATTGTGATATATTTCTCAGAGTGTGCAAGGAAGTCTTTTGTTAGATCTTCACCACAATGTAATGTATAATGTTGTTCTTTAATATTTGTTCGATTTAGTGTAAACAATCTTGGTTTGCGACACGCATCACCGACCTTGACGTGATTACCCATATTGTAGATGGGTTAGATCATACTTAACCGTCGGTTGGTGTATTTATTAGGATGAAACAAAAAATACGTCACACGTCGTTTGGAAATTTGAGGTGTATCTAAGGAAAAAAACCAAGGCTAATGCAAATCACTCTGCAATTTTTTATATTTATTTTTAAAAAAAAGTCTGTTAACTCGCTAGGTCAAGGTTGGCTCTTAATCGTCACAAAATTAATTTCATATATTAGGTATTGTATTAAATTATCTCAATTTCTTTCGATCATTGATTTGAAGAAAACTATTTTTAATAAAATGACTAATATAAAATAGCTTTAAGTTATAAGATAAATATAAGTGAACACAGAAATATATTGGTGTAATTTAATCGACCTTCATTTCAATTGTCCCGAAGATGATATAGTAAAATAATCAATATAAATAACTTTGACGATAAAATTTATTAGTTCGTTTTTAATTACTTGATTATAGGTCAAACATATTTTGTTTTTTATATAACACAAATAAAAGTATACTCATGAGGTCGTTGATATTTAGTTTATGATGTAAAAGTAAATATATTTAAGGTAAAGCTGACAATTTTATAACTTTTTGATAAGTGGTAGAACCATGCTGAAGCTATTACTGGTTACAGCATGAATGGGTCGCCTTGGCCGGGTCAGTACCACCGGACCCACAGAAAACCGATGTGAAGTAACAGTGCTTGCATTGTTGCGTGTCGTTCGGTCAATGAGAGCGCCGGAAGCTCACTTCCTTTCTCCCCCTCTCACCACTGCCCACTCTCCCCCCCCAAAACACACGCTGGCAACACACTTGCGACTCCCCTGGTGTTGCTAGTGCCTATGGACGGCGGTGATTACTTACCATCAGGTGACCCGCCTGTTCGTTTATATCGTATAATATATAAAAAAAACTGTGGAAACAATTAAATAAATGGTATAGCTTACAGCAGTAGTTGGAAGAAGTATCCCGGTGAAACTAAGATGACGCAATTTATTTAAAATCCTCACATGCTTCAAGTGACTCTCGCCGCGCAATTCCCTCCAGTCACAGTACATGCACGTTGGACAATATATTATATTGATGAGCTGAAATTAGACATTAAATTATAAAACAAGAACAGACAATACGAAAATAATATACTGGTGATTGTTTTAAAACAATTATTATTACAATTTTCATCGCTTGTGTCTTAAAATAAACAGGAGTAACTTTTCGATTATATTTCATTATGTAGAGCCCCGAAGGTGGTAGAGCCACGTTGAAGCTATTACTTGTTTCAACGTGGGGCGGCTCGCCCGGGGTAGTACCACCCTCTCACAGAAACATTGACCTGAAGTAACAGTGCTTGCATTGTTGCGTTTCGTTCTGTTATACGGGATTCTATAAATCCCTTTCTAAAAAAAAAGATTTATTCCTCTTAACATATATTTATTATTTAACAAATACTTGTTCACTTAATATACTTACTATTTAACACTGAATAATTATGAGGATTAAGAGTGTTATGGAACGAGACTGGGAATGAACTGCCGGGTAGTATCGAAGACAGTGAGTAGACTCGGAAAGTGCTGACGTTAGGTACTGGGAAAGGTGCTAGGTAGGAAGGGATATAGTTCTGTGGTGTTGGAGAAAGGTTAGCATATTAGGATACATGGTTCGGGTATAACAGTTCCGTCAGTGAGAGTGCCGGAAGACAGCCTCCCCTTACTCCTCCCCACTCTCCCGCTCACCTTCCCCCAACACAGGCTAGCAACGCACTTGCGACTCCCCTGGTGTTGCAAATATCTATGGACGGTGGTGATCACTTAACATCAGATGACTCACCTGTTCGTTTGCCTCCTTTGGTATATAAAAAAATATATTTTAGCGTAAATAGTTCTCCATCGAAACCTTAGAACAGGGTAAATATTGTATGTGACAAGCACTACATATTTGCTTTGCCAAAGATGCCTTTATTTAGGTATACGCTGTATGCATTACAGTTACTGTAGTTTTTGTGTGTTATTATAGTTTGTTTTACTCATTTTCTGAGACGAAATTATAAAAACTTTGTTTTTATAATTCATGGAATCTCTGTTTGTGCTGCATCACCGAAGCATTGACGCAAAACTAAAGACAAATGATTTTACTCCCTTGTATTTCATATGAATAAATCATTATATTTTAGAAATAGCTGTACACGCTCCGTACGCGTTTTTTTAAATTTGTATTAAAGAAATATAAAATTGTGAGACCATCTACAATTATAGAAATGCTCTTTAAAACAATTGTAAGTACGACACGCACGCTCCTCACAGTGAAATGTAACGTATACATTAGATATATAAATACTAACAGTGTGGCAAATGAGGTTTCTCATCAGCAACATACTTGGAACCTTAAACCACCATATAACTACCTCAGTTCTAACTTACACTGTATAAGGAACTAATGAAACAATGATTTAAAGATGTTCTTATGATGATATAATATGCCTATATTGTAAATAAGTAATACGTTTATGGTTTAATATCTTTTTATAAAGACCCCTTCTATCTTCAAAATTACTATTAATAATTATAATATTGGATCGTATACAATAAATGAGCTAACATCTTGAATAAACAAAAATCAAGATATAAAAAGTAGTTTTTAATATTCGACAATTTAAATAGTGCTCATTGAACTCGATACAATATTATTATATTTTTTATGGTTGCTGAGTTATGTAGATGAAAGCGAGGTAAATAAAACAAAATGGTCGCCAAGATGATCGAAAATTCAAATTCAAATTACATATATATGAATTTCAATTATATTTATTCTTGGAGTCCAGTACAACGCACATCTTATGAACATGTTTACAGTAAACAACATATTTTTGCTAAATTTCATGCGGACGAAGTCGCGGGTTACAGTTAGAATTACTTCCTATAAGGTCAGCTATCTGCCAGTGAAAGTCCTGTGAAAATCGGCCAAACCGTTATGGAGATAACACTGTGTGCAACCCACGCTAGTATAAACCAAAATTACTTGCATTAATTTTTATAAGGTCATCTATTTAGCAGTGCAAGTTTTGTGACGATCAGTTCAACCGTTTTAGAAATAGTATTGCGGGTGAAGCCACAGTTAACAGCTAGTCTAAATTAAAATAAATTAAATTATTTTGTATAGGATCAGCTATTTGCCGGTGAAAGTCGCGTAAAAATCGGTTTAACCGTTTTGGAGATAGAATTGCGAACAAAGCCGAGGTTATCAGCTACTCTAATTTAAAGTAGTCAAAGTAACCCGCTGTAATTTTTGCTACCTGCCAGTGAAATTCCCGTCCAAATTGGTCTAGCCGTTTCGTAGATTACCCGGAACAAACAGACAGATAGACCGACAAAATTTTTAAAAATTGCGTTTTTGTTATCAGTTTCTTATATGTATTATTATTATATGTTATATGTATAGAATAGATATAGATGAAATCTTATTCATCGCGACAAGAAATATAAGATGGAACGTATGTTTCCTTCTTATTTATTGTAGCAGGACAAAATAATGGCTTTGCACCTGACGATAACTAAAGTGTTCTATAGTTTCCATTGATCCTGATCAAGTTTCTTGCCGGTTCTTCTCGATGACTGGGATGTTTTCCGATCCGGTGGTAGTTTTGACGTTCCTATTTTAAACTTCTTCGTGGAACCCTTGCGGTATATATACTTCATAAGATCCTGCGATAAAAGTTCATAAAAATTTATTAATTATGATTTTTTATAACTATTGCAAAATGAAATGTTAATTTGCATATGTTAATAAGCAAATTGCAAAAATGTTAATATTTTTTAAGTTATTAATGAAAACTAAATATCATTTTTTTTCATCTTATTTTGTTAATAACAATTGCAATTTTTTACGTGCCCCAAAAGCCTTCAAAAACATTTTTCTAGAGGTGATTCCGAATCGAATGAGCTATCGCTCATAGTTTAGGACCTTTATCTCTATTTATCACGTTTTTGAACTTGTTGACTAGACTATTAGATAAAGTGATTCACGAGAAAGGTTTAGGTATATAGTTTGTCAAGGTTTTCTTTAATAACAGGACGAGACAACGTCCGCCGGGCCCGTTAGTATGATATATATAAATTAAAGTCAGTTGCCGAATGTGTGTTAGTTTCTTTTTGTTGTGTTCATAATTTTCAGAACAAGGTTTGTATGAAGAATATGTTTGAAAAATCGTACGGATAAGTGATAAATTAGAGTTGAAATATCTCCATATACGAAAGTAAGTGAGTGCGACAGAAGACGGTCGGAAAATCTTTAAAAATATTGACAAAATTGACCGATTGACGTTTAGTTTAGTTATCTATTTCCTCGTCTGTGAGAAGCCGGAGCGGACAGCTAGTATTCAAAATAATATGTACAAATGTACATTAGAGGTCACAGTTCACGAAAATTGGAAAACTAAATAATAGTTATATTGCTTTTAATGTAAACATTTACATTTCCATTGTACATGTATCTATATATCTATGTAACTGCCAAACTAGGTTACCCAGTATATTGCTAGTTAACAGCATGCACTTTGTTAAAATAAAATTAAGTCGGTACACATCTAACGTAAAACTGATAAATGCTAAGAAAATAAGTTCATATGTAGCCTTGGCATTCAAACAAAATTTGTTTAAGCGGAGAGTATCATACAGAGATAACGAAATAAGAAAACTAAAGTTAAAGCAAGGGCCCTGATGCTTTATGGCTTTTGGTTACAGTCGAAACGGACGTACACGCTCCTGGGATTATGAGCTATTCGGCAGGGGCAATGAAGGAACAAGTCCCTCGCTGTCTGTCCAGCGGCAGTGCGAGCACGATTCGAGATCACATTTGTTTCCGAGACGAATAGAGGGAAACCAGGAGAAACATCGCTTGTCAGACTATTAGCCGCCTGACAGAATCACCGATATTGCCCGAAGTACATACACCTCGTGTAGCTGAGCGTAGTTTGTTTTTATATCATAGGTGGCAACGAACAGGTGGGTCACCTAATGTGAAGTGATTACCGCCATCCATAGACACTAGTAACACCAGGGGAGTCGCAAGTGCGTTGTCGGCTTTTTAATAGTATTAGTGCACGGAACCCCGTTTATTAGCATTTCCTTTTCTATTTGTTAGTTAGCACAGTGTGAATGACTCTTGCAAAAAACTTTTTTTATTATTCGTGTAACAAACACATTACGTCAATGCAAATTAGGTGTAGATAATACTAACTTACTAATAACATTTATTTGTCCGGGTCTTTTGTCAAAAAGTTTTTTTTGTTTATAAATTAGCAATTCTATTTTATTTCGTGTTAAAAACCTTACATTCACGTCATTCATACTCTTAATATTTTATTAGTAGGGTTGTGTGAAATGATTAAACTATATTAGCGTTATTATAAAGCAAAAATTATATGACAAAATATCTTAGATAGAAATATGATTTTTGAAGTGAATACGTCTACAACGTATACGAATACAAAATCGGGGGATACAGTTTGGCAACGTAGTTTCGAATCTATTCTATATCTCTAAGATTAAATTATACCAATAGCTAAAAGATCAAAGAATTAATTACACTATGTCAGGACAGTATCGTATCGCACGCGGTGTAGCGAGAAGCGCCGCCATTTTGGGTCATTCTGCTGCGTTTTCTGATTTCCATTTAGTATAACTTTCGATTCGGTAAAGCTACGATATTTGTTGATTTGTTTCAATCGATAGCTCTTATCAAAGTCAATCGGTTATATATAAAATATTAGTGTAAAAGCGTGACTGTGTGTATAATAAGGTGTTAAAACGAAAACAAAAAAATCAAGAATTATATAATGTCAGCCTATACGCGTCGAAAAGCCAAATCCAAATACAGAAATCGTATAGGGTTGGAGAGAGCATCTCAAAACCAATCGAATAGTACCAATAAAAGTAAATTTTCAAAAAAAAGTATTAACCGACTTCAATAGTGCCTTATGGGATTTTGATTGATATTGAAGTCGGTTAATACTTTTTTTTGAAAATTTCTTCTTATAATATTTTAACAAATATTGTATAGTTAATAATTCTTTGTAGCAACATCACGTGACATATAGACAATTTCGTAGGAGAATGTTCAGTTATTTATGAGTGCTAGGAGTAATTGTTCTGTGTATAGAGTTACTTTATGTTATAAAAAAATCTTTTTCCTTTGTATCAATAATTGTATACACTAATACAATTCAAATTAGTTTTATCTAAGTTTAATACTTATTACTGTTTACACAAACTCGAAGTCGTTTCTAGTAGAAATTTACAAAGCTGTCCCTATTTATAAGGTGTACAGAGTATTGCGACATATCGTTTTGTGTATTTTATTTATTACCTCCACGTTCTTTTTAACCGACTTCAAAAAAGGAGGAGGTTATCAATTCGTCTGCATTTTTTTTTTTATGTTTGTTACCTCATAACTTTGGACTGGGTGAACCGATTTTGATTATTATTTTTTTATTTGAAAGCTGGTGCTTCCAGTGTGGTCCCATTTCAATTTGGTACGGTTCCGACAACGGGATCCAGTGCAAAACCGTATAAGTTTTAAATTTGCATTAAGTATGTACACGACAAATAGATGAATAACTCAATATTACGCTAACCGGTTTCGATGATTCATTTTTTATTGAAAAGGATGTACTTCAAGGGTAGTTTGATGAGAGTTTGGTTAGGTTCTGATTATGGGATCCGTGACAAAGTAAGTAAACTTTCAAGAAACGAGCCTACTCCTTTCTTAAGGGCCGGCAACGCATCTGTGTTTCCTCTCGTGTCACAATTGTCCATGGGCGGCCGTGATCACTTACCATCAGGTGACCCGTATGTTCGTTTGCCACCAATATTATAAAAAAAACTCTTCAATTCTTAGGAGCCTATTGTGCTTATGTTCGTTGCTGTGTTGCAACATGACGCAAGCATTGTAATTACATTACTTAAGGTGTATAATATGTGAAGCGATGGTAGCCGAGTTGGTGGTAGAAACTATCACGGATTA
>MU161568.1:19130-39352 GCA_015888305.1 Antheraea pernyi | reverse complement strand
CTTTTAAGTAGTCTGGTGAAGCTATTAAGTCCTTACTAAGTCAATAGCGTCATCAGTTCGAAAAAAAAAACACAAATCATAAGCCCGCCACCTCACGGAAATCTGCAAAAAACTTTAATGCTTAAATAATATATACACAACATAAATAAACGTTAATAGAGGCGTAAATAATAGAATATGTAGTTGGCACGGCTTGTATTGTGAAAGCCAATGTATGTCAAATTAGCGTAACAAAGACTGCAAAGTAGTCGGCATTCGCATTATTGTCTATTGATTGGATACACATTATTTAATATTTACAAAGTATGGATACTTAAATCACGTGATCACAATAGTACGACTTCAAAATCAGCTGAGCCTATTGCTGAGTTACGTAAGTGCGAGTACCTAATCACACACTTTAAATTAAACAAACTGACTTTGTTAAATATAATCATTATAAAACACAATTATTATAGCTATATGTAACAAATAATATAAAATTAATGTATTCTTTACTAAAATTGTCTCACAAGTATACAAATTATATTAATAAATAATCATAAAACTCATAGGAAATCTTCTATCGTGATGGTCATGAACAAAAATCTTTGTACACTTTATACTTATAATGTACTAATATATATAACATGATCATGTTGGGAAGCATACTCTGATTTTCTTGAGGTACATTGGAGCTCCCATATATTTGTGGAAATAGCTGTTTGTTTAATACCGTTTGCGTTGTTACTGGTGTGGAGCCAACTACAAAATATTCACAAAACTACGTTCTCCTGTACATCTTGTGTACTTGTTAAAATTACTAGTAGCATTTAGCGGAATGCTAAGTAGCTCCCACATCGTAACTTTATGTAAAGTATAAGATATGTTAGTAGAGTTATTATAACCTCAAATTGAAATCGCCTAAGTGTCTGTTCCGGTAGCTTCATTTGAGAGTCGGTCCCTCTAGATTTAACGTGCTTACTATCATGAGGTACATCGTGTTAAGAAACTAATTTAATCTATATAGAGTTTTATCTGTATGTATGTAAATGCTCTATGTTGTTTGTGATTATTTCCTTTCAATTACAAGACAGCCGGAATTAAGAAGTGTTTTATTTATGCATAAACTAATTCAACTTCTATACATCGGCATTTAACATCAGGTGAGATCGTGGTCAGACGTTAAACCTATAAAATATCTTTAAAATGTGCAAATTATAATAAAGCCTTAGTAAAGCAACGAAAGAACAAATCATTTTCGTTTAGGATCAACATCAAATAAACAATAAAAGAGTATAAATTGAACGAACGAATAATACCTTCATATTTTATATATAAAGCCTTTCCACAAGATTAGCTAAATAAAAGAATCATGAAGAACGTTCATGCAGTTTCTGAGAAAATCATGTACATAAAAAATGGTACCTCTTGGATATTAACCTTGGTTGCTCCGCCGAGCGCCCTTCACTTGATCTTTACTCCGGGATCGACTGTAATGCGACATGCGATAGACGGACGAAAAAATTTGAGGCGATGGAACAAAAGTTTCTTTTTTTTATTATTGTAGCACGTCAAAATGACTGCACCGTGCCTAATGTCAAGCACAGTACAATCCAAAAACAATGGCGACCACCGAGTGACACATTATCCATCGCCGGTCGCCGCTGTCATGCCGGCCTTGAAAAAGCTGGATATGCACAGGCTGATCCCGAAACGCGACCCGCAGAAGCGAATTACTATAACGGGCTTTTTCGCCATATGCATGGTGGTCGCGACCCAGTCGGGCTTCACAACCCTACCACCCCGCTTTCGCCATTGCCTCGTTCGTTACTCAGCAGGGTGCACCACGCGCAGGTGAGGTTGGCTTGGGTGTTTCACTTTAATATGTCAAAAAAAAAGAATAATGGCATGTTTGCACACGTAGCAAACGTAATAAAATAAAATAATATATATATATATATATAGAATTATTTTAAAGGATCTACATTGTTTGGTAAATAACTTAAACTTAAGCTTACCAATTAGCTTAAACTTAAATAATTTGTACGTAAATTTAAAAAATAATGAGCTATTGTTGAATTTTAATAACTGGACAACCACCAGCATTATCCAGTTACACTAGAAATATATTTATACATTTTGAATCTCTGAACATTTACTGGAGTTTTCTAATTTGAATTTGCAACTAGCTTGCGCGTGGCAGCCGCTACTATTGTTACCTTATAAATTGTATAACGTTTGTACGTCAATTGTATGTGACAGTCTCATTCTCTGCGCTTTGAAATTGGTTTACTATTATATTTTGATTAAAATAATAATAATATTATATATGCGCAAAAAGGCTTATGAAGTAAAAAATAAACATAAATACTATTGTAATAAGTTAATGATTTCATTCATTTATTTTGGGACAATTTTAAATAGGTAATGATTATAAACAAATTTCTACTAGTGGACGAATAATTAGTATTAGAATAAACTAAAATAATTACACTTGCACAGTAAGAAATAACTCCGTTTAGCATTCCAAGAACCAATATTGGAAATCATAATCTATATTAATATTATAGAGCTGAAGACTTTGTTTGCTTGAACGCGCTAATCTCAGGAACTTCTGGTCCGATTTTAAAAATTATTTTAGCGTTTGATAGCTAATTTATCGAGGAAGGCTAGAATATATCATCACGCTAGGACCAAGATTTTTATTCGGATTTTTTTTCTTTTCAGAGCTTCCGCTGCGTGTTAGTATTAGCCAAAACTATTCCATTATTAGCCAACTATTCAACGTGGATGAAGTCGCGGAAATAGCTAGTAAATAATATTTTTAATTAAATAATTATTACATTACCAAGCGGTTTTCTTCGGATTTTATATTTCAACAGAATTACAATTTACGCTGTTACATAGATAGATGTATCCTTAGCAACATTATAAATGCGAATGCGAGTTTGTTTTTTACACTTTTACGCCTTAACTGGACATCCGATCATCATAAGACTTTGCATACATCATGTTACGGGTACAGAAAAGTACACAAAGTACCTTTCATCCTGAAAAAAGTACTGTTCCCGAGGATAGGTCAAAGCCGCAGGCAGAAATTAGTTCCAAATAAAATACAACCATTGCATGTTTAATGAGGCACTCACGCGATCTAGTTGCGTGACAATCTAGGCATTGACAGTTCGAAACCTTTGGTTAATCATCGGACAGCTCGTTTCGTGGCCAATTTTTATCATTTCAATCTCAGACAGCATATTTTCTGATCTACACTTTGTATGAAAATTGTTCGACTTTTGTTACTAGACATCCTACAACCTTCTTCAATAAATAAGCATAAAAATCTAAAATATTTTTGTATTAAGGGTATATACAGAGATAAGCACGTGTAAGCAAACAAAAAAATAGAAACAATCTCTTTAACTTCATAATAATAGTAACAAGCCTATACCTCTATACTTATATTATAAAGCTGAAGAGTGTTTGCTTGAAAACACTAATCTCAGGTACTACTGGTCCGATTAAAAAAAATAGTTTTAGAATGCTCATTTATCAAGGAAGGCTATAAGTATGTATTAAGCTTAAACGATCCTATAAAAAAAAAAAAAAAAAACGTTTAACCTCGTTTATCCGATTCAGTAATACATTACTGAACACAATTATACACTATACTCGATACGGATGAGCCGACGCTCCGAAAGAGATGCTGCACGTTCCCGTTTGGCCATGCTCTCCTCACATCAGCATCATACCAGCGAGTACCAATTTGAACTGCAGGCGGTCCTCCTCAATATTGTTAAACTACGATCGATCGACTCTGAAAAGCTGCATTATGTGTGATGCAGGATTGACGTCTAGGTAGGTAACTCCCGCTAAAACGATAAAAGAAAGTGATAAGTAGGTTATTCTGGCCTAATTGTTAATCAAATAAATTTTAGTTGTTTATATATTTTATTTTAGTTATGTACCTACTTATTAAAATAAAATCTGCAAATTTTTTAAATTGCAAAACGAGATCGAATCAAAAAGCACTCTGTGCCGACCGTTTGAACAACGCTGGTGAAGATAGTAAAATTATTGAACGTATCTCGTTCTTAGCTCAATATCCATTATATCAATAAAATAATTAAGACAAAATCTATTCATTTTATGTAGTTTTTAATCTTAACTAACATCAAGAAGAATAATGGCCGACTTGGCCCGCTTTAAAACCGAGTTTATAATTTTTATGGCTGTAAAGAGTCATATTGACCCAAATAGGCTATAGCGTCATCGCTTCAACGAGGCAAACATCTTGTAGGTGGGCGCGGTCACGGCTTGTACAGGAAAGTGAACATTTTTATAATTATTTTCATATGTAGGTATATAGTTTTAAATTTAACAACGATTATGTTCCAGTGACTCTTTGGTTTCGGGACCAGTCAGTCTATATTCGATTGCCGAGAATTTGTAGGCTGACAGCGGTAATTGGCGATGGATTGTAGATTTCTCGTTGGTCGTCATTGCGTTTCGGTTTTGCTGTCTTTAACATCAGATATAGTGCGTCTTGGAGTTCTTTTTTTTTTGCCGGCTTGCATAAATGTCTCTTCACGTTACGCTTGAAGGACCCCATATTATAGGAAGGAGGGAACACACTGGCCGGGAGATTGTTCCACAGCTTCACGGTACGGCAGAGATAAGAAGTTGCGAACTTTTTAATTCGTGCCCAGATAGGATTTACCCTAAAACTATGGCTCCGGAGCCCAGCGCGCGTGGTTCGGGTATGAAAAGGAGAGGAAGGTATTAAATTGAATAGCTCTTCAGAACACTCGCCATGATACAGACGGTAGAACACGCAATGAGTGAGTGAGGCAATGTCTCTGCGCAACTGAAGCGGCTCTATAAATTGTGTAATGACTGAATCATTAACAATGCGGACAGCCCGTCTCTGCAACCTGTCCAGGGTATCTAGTAGGTATTTGGCGGAACCGTCCCAGAGGTGCGAACAATACTCCACGCAAGGCCGAACTTGTGCCTTATAAAGGAGGTATAGCTGATCTGGCGTGAAAAACCGTCGCACCCTGTTCAGGATTCCGAGTCTCCGAGATGCAGTGGAGATGACGCTCCCGATGTAATCCCTGAGATTGAGGTCGCTGCGAATATCTATACCTAAGATATGGAGGCTGTCTCGCATTGTGAGCGAGACGTTCTGGAGAGCAGGAAGAGGAGTAAATGGAGATGTTTTGCAGGTAAACGCGCACACCTGTCTTTTGTTAGCATTAAACTCGACCAAATTGCTTGCTCCCCATGCATGAGATGCAAGGACCGGTCGAGTTCAATCACAAGATCCTGCCGTCTCTTTTCTGTTTCCCCCCGACTGCAAGAAGGCTTGCTGTAATACCACCCATGGATGGTACTGTCATCTGCATAACAATGAATATGGCCTAAAGGCAACATATCATTGATATGCAGAAGAAACAGAGTAGGTGAAAGTACAGAGCCTTGGGGGACTCCAGCATTTACTGACATGAGCTGCGAATCACATCCATCGACAAGGACACGAATTCTGCACTCATGTAGAAAGCCAGAGATCCATCTGCATAAATTGTCGGGGAGACCGTATGCCGGAAGCTTGGACAGAAGACCACGGTGCCAGACCCTATCAAAGGCTTTGGCAACATCGAGACTGATTGCCAAGGCCTCGCCGTGCTTGTCAATTGCCTCCCCCCAGCGGTGTAGTGCGTAGGCCAGAAGATCACCCGTTGATCGGTTTTGGCGAAAGCCATATTGCCGATCATTAATCAACGAGTGATCCTCGAGATAGCGGACAAGCTGGGTGTTGATGATCCGCTCCATTAACTTGCACAGCACTGAGGTTACGGCAATTGGGCGATAGTTATTGGGATCAGACCGATCCCCCTTCTTGGGAATCGGTTGCACGTTGGCCTCCCTCCAAGCCCAAGGCACGATACCAGAAAGATAAGACAGGCGGTATAGGCGCGTAAGTACTGGAGCCAACTCGGCTGCACATTTTTTTAGTACAACCGCTGGGATACCGTCCGGACCACTTGCCTTTCGGACATCGAGCGATCGCAGTTGTTTAAGAATGTCACGCTGCCTGAACTTTAATTCAGACATAGTGACACCGCAGCAAGGAATAGTGGGCGGTTGCGCTTTTCGATCGTCGAGCCGAGAATTAGCCGCAAAGAGATTAGCTAATAATGTAGCTTTCTCCTGCGGTTCGTAGGCCAGTGACCCATCAGAGTACCTCAACGGTGGCATTGTTGGATGACAAAAATTGGCTTGCACAGCTTTGGCCAGACTCCAGTAGCCTCGACTATTAGTCGGATGACTTACGAGTTCTAGACCTAAGCGTGCAACGCGCTGGGCATCCGCTCTAGTGTATGCCCTCTTACAGGCTTTGGTGGCAGAGTTATAGGCTGATTTGAGGAAGCTGCTATTAGGATCCTTATTTGCGCGACCCTTGATCCATTCGCGATACGCGGCTTGCTTTTTGCTAACTGCATCGGCGCACTCGCGATTGTACCAAGGGCGTCCTTTGCGATTACCGACGATCACGGAGGAAGGAATATAATATTCCATTGCAACTGCAATCTCGTCGGCAATCGCATCAGCAATCGCTGAAGGGTCCTTCCCGTCAAAACAGCGTTGCCGCCAAGGAATGGAAGCGAAATAATCCCGCATTCCATCCCAATCTGCTGACGAATAGTGCCACACCTTGCGCTTAATTCTTACGCTGGGTGGAGGTGGAGCGCGTGGCACAGACGATATAACGAGGCAGTGATCCCATTTGCACAGGGGGGCATCGACTGACACATCATACCCAGTTGGATGGCTCGTCAACAGAAGGTCCAGCAATGAGGGCGCATGACCTGTGACATCCGGAATCCGGGTGTGCTGGATTACTAATTGTGTCAGGTCATGTGTTAAGGCGAATGCATGAGCAGTACGTCCTGCATGGTCCGTCCTGGAGGAACCCAACCACATATCGTGATGTGCGTTAAAGTCCCCCAAGATCACCAATTCTGCTGTGGGAAACTGCTCCCGTGCGTCATCTACTGCCTAACTCATGTAATCAAAGAGCCGAGTAGTCTCATCATCTCCATTATGGGATCTGTAGAGGCACACGTAGATACGGCTCTGAGTGCCCAGGTCTACGTGTAGCCAAAGGATAGAGAAGGAAGGGTCCTCCATACAGCGCAAACGACGACAGCACACCTCCGACCGTACAAACACACATACACATATGCCTTGCTTTGAAAGTTCTCCTCAAGCACGTAGCCGGGGTAGTGTAAGTAAGATGTGTCGGCCGGACGGCGAATCTGCGTTTCCGTCAAGAAGAGCATTTCTGGCTTAACGGTCTCGAGATGTTGATGGACGGCATTCAAGTTAGAATGAAGTCCACGGATGTTGATGAACTCCATCGTAAAAGCGGCGTAGGGGTTGTGCACCGCTGTCGAACTCATACTCATTGTCTGCGCTGTCATGATTTTTGTAGGAAGAAACGAGAAGAGCGAACAACCTCCGTCCGTGTCCAGAAGTGACCAATGTTAATCGCCGGCTCACTATAACTCCTGCAAGAATTGCATTGCACTGACCCGGCGGACGGAAGGGCTCCCGTACCCCCCCGGAATAGATCGCCGGGACCCCAAATCCGGTCACCAACCGGCACGACGAACCTACCCGAGATTATGCGCGGCATGGTGGGGCAGCCTCTCATGGTGGTTATACATGCTTGGGCCCCTGTACTGTACCGCGGGCGGCCAGCGGAACAACCGTTTCTACAGGTCTCCCTGGCCGCCGGATCAGTGCAGCACTCTTAGGCGGTGAACTACCGGAGAATCTCACCGGTACCCGAGCCACGGCGAAAGTCATTCGGTACTGGATATGCAAGAGCTGATCCCGAAACGCGACACGCAGAACGAATCACTATTACGGGTTTTTTCGCTACATGCAGGGTGGTCGCAACCCAGTCGGGCGTCAAAACCCTACCACCCCGCTGTCGCCATTGCCTCGTTCGTTACTCAGCAGGGTGCACCACGTGCAGGTGAGGTTGGCTTGGGTGCCTCAAGTCTTAAGATGTTGTGCGACACCCCTTACACCCCAAAAGGGTTTACTGCTTTCTTACAAGTGAAATATACATATATCTATGAATCTACATACATTTATGTAAAATGTGTTATAAACTATTACTATACTATATTTCTTCCTAAACCGTCCAGTAGTTTTTACGTGATGCCCGTACAAACGACAGGCAGCCGAAAATTAAAAAAACAATGGAAATGTGTTCTATCATTTATTCTAAGGCGCCTAGAGTATTTTTTCTTAAATATATTTAAAATACAGATGTCGTCTCTTACTTTACAATATAAGGCAAAATTAAAAATTATGAAAACAACATATATTCTTCACATTGGCACGATTTGCTGAAAGCTAGGTATTTCATTAATTTCAGATTGTCGCATAGCAGTGTAACTACGGTATTTACAAGGTCTTGTATATTGCCACACTACAAAAATAAGAATTGTATTAGGAGAAATAAACCTAACAATTTGTTATTCAAAACAATAATTAATAACAATCAAATTAATAACACATACTTGTATAAATTTAATAAAGGAAATGAAACAGCAATACTGTTTGAATCGTGTTCATTGAGATAGAATCTTACAAATTTGAACGATTTTATACAAGTTTAGTAGAAATAATTATGGTAGAAAAGTAAATTTGACTCCTGGTATCCCTGTCAGTGTGGTTGGGCGCGCGTGCGAGTATATTGTGTTGTGTATATAAAATGAATATAAAGCATTATTTATAGTTCGCTTATGTACAAATATAATTATTAAAACATATTTTAAATAAAATTATGTCTGATAAATATTTATAACACACGTTGTGCTCGTATTATTAGTGTATTTTTATAAAATCGTATTTTAAGAATTAAAAAATGCACATCGGCCGGTAAGAAAAGATATTAAAAAAATACCATTTATGTTATCTTTGAGTAAGTTATACTTATGAGGGAAAAAAGTGTTTATGTATGAAAGAAACCTTTGTTTTTTTTTTAGATAAAAGTGTATTTGGAATTAAAATTAACAGCTTACATAAACCTATACAGATAAGGTATGTATATTTAATATTTCATAACAGAAAAAGTTGTTTTTGATATGTTTTATAATGATATTATTGAACGTAATGAAGTAAGCGCAAAAATCAATAATGTCCGCGCACTCTGCTATGAAGCGATCACTTTATTTCGCAGGGACTCACGTATGACGAGCTTTTTAATTATTTGCAGCTATATACACTACGCTGTTTGTATAATCAGTTCATTATCAAACATATTAGACCTGGTAATGACATACTATAGATTTAAAATCCCATGTTAGTATGCAACCTCATTGCGACAACATTTATGTAACCTTAATTAGGTCTGATGTATTTACATTACGACTTATATGTTTTTTTAAATACAAAATAAGACATTGATTACGTAAACTTATTTAATTTTAAACATCCTGAATATCAGGATTAGTTATATTCATATAACATTTTTATTGTCTTATTTAACTATTATATATATTCTGCTGTTGTATTATATTGTATGTGTAACAAAGACACGGTAAAGAACTCAATCGTATCGTGATTTTGAGTGTGAGCAACGTGAAGTGTTCTCTTTATCACACCTATCGGTTATTGCATAATACTTTCTTCTTCATATGTTACATTGACGCCGACCGTCGATTGCTATTGTCAACGAATTCACACAGTATTATAATTTTATATTAAATAATTCGTAATTAATTGTAAATTATAATACATATTTCGTTATTGTATAACGATAACTAACTATATATAATAAATAAAAAAACGGACATGTGAACTGTATCTCACATGTCCGTTTTTTTGTCTGGACTAATTTCGGAAACAGCTGAACCGATTTTAACAAGGTTTTTACGTTTAGATAGAATTTGTCTGAGTATTATCTAAGATGCGTATCATTATGCTTCTCCCTTGCGTATGAGCAGTAATTATACATTTTTTCAGAGATAACTTAAAATCGGTATAAGGTTTCTTAACGATGACAGAATTACGATTAAAACATAAAATATAGCTTACAATGGATCTAGACGCAACATCTAGTTCAATTCAAATAAGAGGACCGTTCTCACGCGAAATTACGACTTAGAACACTAAGTATTTTACTTAAAAATATTTTTTTAAACTAAATTTTTTTTTTAATACTTTCATCTCAAAAATTAATAAAATATACGTACTATAATGTGATATCGATATTTTACTCTTCTACGTAAGTATATATAAATTAGGTGCGTCTATCAAATAATTTTCAGTTTAATTTAAAGTGTCAAAAGTTTACAATCACTGTAATTCTAATAATTATAAGGATATTTCTTGATAACTCAGTATAGAGGAACGGCGTCGCGTCATTGCTTGTCAAAGTTCTGCTTGCCCAATGCACGTAGCATTTTCGTTAGCTTCTCGAAAATTCCTGACACTGAAAAATAAAATTGGTACTTACGTATTAAAGCCACCGCAGTGCGCTCGTCGATCGTCGCCGCGGCTCTTTGTTTCGTATGTGTAAGCCAGTGGTACTCAACCTTTTTTTTTAACGGGCCACAAACACGTTTCGCTGATGGTGCCGCAAACTACAAATATTAGAGATTTAAATAAAATAAAAGTAATTTCAAATTAACAACGTATTGATGTAAAAAAATGGTTGTCCAATAAAATAACCTTGGTATAACCCTTATATCATAAGGGATTCTTATTCTTGCTTGCTTTCTTATTATGTTTTTGTATGTATTCATAAATTTATTTTACTGGATATGTGATTTGATTACCCACATCTATAATATTACTGTCCGGGCATTTTCATGTTTTCATATGTGGGAGTATATCGCTTAACCGGGCTCTGACCTCTTTACGACGGTCAATTTTCGTATTATCTTACAGCGGACTGAACATTGACGGATTCCTTTTTAGAGTGTGGATTTTCGCCCTTCCAGCTGAACAATAAGCATTTTTGTAATAACTCTATACGTGTGTGTGACGGTGCACCGTAAGAACGACCAACAACAGCTTATGGTTTGTCTTGTATGGGTATATGGAAATATTGGACTGAGAGTTGAACCAGGCCATCCCGGATCCCTTTGGATATTTGCGATGATAATTACAATGCTTAGTGCTTGAAATTTTAAACACAATAACAGAATAACATTTAAAAAAGATACAATTGAGCTATGTGTAGGAGTGTCATTAAGTGGTGGTTATAGTTAAATTAAGCTCGACAGCATATTTTAAGCGAATATACATATAAATAGACACAGGTCAGGCAATCAAGTTGTACCGCAGTTTGATCACGGCCTAGAATAAATTGCAAAGCTTTTAATTGAGTTCAAGCGAACAGTTTTAAAATTCATCGGCTGTATTAATAAGGTATAATTTTATTCACTGAACTAAAAACATCGCTTCGATAGAAGTTTCTATACAAAGGAATAAATTAATAAGTAATTTACTTTACGCTAGTATTTATTGCCTTTATAAATCACATTGAAAAATAATGAAAGTGATCGCGTGTTCATTGATAATGTTAATTATAAGGAGAAAGAGACATCAGAATTGTGTAAATATGGAATTACTAGGCCAAATAATATGATTAATATACTTGCATGGAGGTAGGGCTTTTTCTAAGCCCGCCTTTTTTATTATTGGGGGCCAACGAACAGGCTGGTCACATGACGGTAAAATATAGCCGCCGTCTATAGACACTAGCAACACCAGGGGAGTCACCGGCCTGTGTTTGGGACAGGAGGAGTATGGGAGGGGAGTGGAGGCGGGGAGGTGGGTATCCGGCGCTATCACCGACCGAACGAAATGCAACAGTGTTCACGATGGTTTTCTGTGAGAGGGAGTACCCCAGGCGAGCAGACACATTCATGCTGAAACCAATAATAGCTTCAGCGTGGCTCTACCTCCTACATAACCGCCTAGCTAGTCACCACCTTGAGGTTGAAAGGTAATGTGCTGTAGCTAAACCTAGCATATTTACCATCTTAGATCACGACATCATTTTGCCATCGGATGAGACTGTGATCAAACGCTATACCTTATACAGTATTTAATAAGATTGTGCAAGTGATAATAATGCCATAGTAGAGGAATAACAGTGTTGATTCTGTATAAGCAATACCAGAATCTTCCTACGAGAAAGATTGTAGAGATGCGACCGTAACATTTTCATCAACATAACATTTTCATGTACCCAACCGTTCACATATAAGAGAACGTTCTAAACGTTACCTCTTTGCGTCTATCTATATTATAATAAAACTGTAGCAAGGTCAAATCTGTACATTAAATATTTTTTGAAAATTTTGATCGGGGTAGGCTTTGTTATCGATATAGAAGCCAAAACTAACCCTTTTAAAATTTTTGTCTGTCTGTCTGTCTGTCTGTCTGTCCCTGTGAACGCGCATCACTCGGAAAGTACTGAACCGATTTTGACGAAACTTGGCACAGTGATAACTAATGTTACGAGATTACATTTAGGATACTTTTTGTCCCACAAAACGCAATGGATTCTCCAGGATCTGCCTGTTTGTCTATACCTTTAAACACGAATCACTCTGAAAGTACTGAACCAATTTAGATGAAATTTGGCACAGTTATAACCAATATCACAAGGTTACATCTAGGATACTTTTTATCTTATAAAACGCAAGGGATTGCCGGCGAGCGAGCACCATTATACAAAATCACTAAATTGTATAATAATCATTTTATAGAAATTGAAATTATGCCAACTCACCACTTACGTCGGTGAAAAGACAAATCTAACACTGTTGCCTAAAAAACTCTTACTGGTCTTAGGGAGTCTGAACCATGGAATGACCGATTTATCATTGTTTCTAGTATTTAAATTTTATCGACCTTTTACTAAATTCAGCTTATCTAAGTTTTTACCCTCATACATTAGATTATCGAGAATGTATTGGTAGTGCAGAGTTAAGATGCCGATATTTCCTCCGATTTTTATAATAAAAATCTGATGGGAAACACTGCGGCATACTTTATACAATTTTGAATGAAGGATGGTGTTTTTACACTTCTTTAATCTATTTTCTAAAGACTAACAGAGTTTACGTAACTATTTTCAAGTCTCTAACTTCAATACTACCTGAACCCAATACAAATGTAATACGTGGATTAAGTGTTTCATGAGTTTCAGAGATATTTCTCTTAAGACGCTCCTAAGCTGCTTCCAAAAAGGATTTTATCTCTTTTATTATTTGTGCCTTAGATAGTTTCGTCTATTCACTGTTTCTCGGTATTCAGGCTTAACAACTCCCAGCCTCATACGACTTATAACTAAGTTATTCTATACATAGGTTTTGGTAGGGGGTAGAGCCACGCTGAAGCTATTACTGGTTTCAGGATGAATGGGTCGGCTCGCCCGGGGTAGTACCACCCTCTAACAAAAAGCCGACGGGAAGTAACAATGCTTGCATTAGTGCGTTTCGTTCGATTAGTGAGAGCACCGGAGAGGCCCACCTCTCTTCCCCTTCCTCCTCTCCCCTTCCGCTTCCTCCCCCTCCAACACAGGTTGGCAAGGCACTTACGACTCTCCTGGTGTTGCAAGTGTCTATGGACGGTAGTTATTACTTAACACCAGGTGACCCACCTGTCCGTTTGCCTCCTATGACATAAAAAAATACATTATATTTTTAATTTACCCTTTTTTATGTTGAAATAAAATAATATTAAAAAAAAGTGTGTGTGTGTACTTATGTACACGCATTAGAAGTTATACTTCTTTGGCGTAACAAGTAAAAATCTTTTCAAAAATTTTATCTTGCGCCTTATTCTACGTTTGTAGAAAAAACGACACTAACAATAAAAAAAGGTATTTAATACAATGAAAGTTTTAATATAAAGAAATACAAACAACAAATACAAAGAAACAAAATGTTGACTATAGCTAACTTCAGGGTGTCGGTTTTTCGTGACGGTGTGTGCGCGCAACGTAAAAATTTACTCTCATCATTTTTTTGTTACGGTGTGCGCGTTCATCGTAAAAATTTACTCTCATCATTTTTTTGTTACGGTGTGCGCGTTCATCGTAAAAATTTACTCTCATCATTTTTTTGTTACGGTGTGCGCGTTCATCGTAAAAATTTACTCTCATCATTTTTTTGTTACGGTGTGCGCGTTCATCGTAAAAATTTACTCTCATCATTTTTCCCTAACGCGCCAAAAGAAATATAACTTCAATAAAATTACAGATATCTTAACATGGTTTGAACATACTTCTTTATTTACAAAAAATTGCATCGGGCACATTATTGTTAATATCAAAAATGTCTGGCAATAATAAATTCACGTTTTAGTAGCGTTTAAAAGTTAGTGAAAAACAAAACATTCTAAAATTATATAAAGTTCAATATTTTTGCCTGTAAAGGTTTACCGGCAGCCAATTCGCTGTCGAAACCGTTGCCTAGCTCTTAGACAAATAGTCACAGGCAAGTGACAGATGACACATGTTGCTCATATCTTTTTAATATTTATGTTTTTCTTTAATACAATGTAGTGTGAAAAAGTTTTAATACAAGTTGAAAATAGTTATTATGTCATTCAGTGTTTAATTTATCCTTATTTATTTTATGAATATATTTTAACGTTTAAATTACAATTTAACTTTATCAACTTGATATTTTTTAATGTAAACTATACTGAGCGTATGGTAAACGCCTACAAAAAAGGGAAAGGAACTACGTTCCAACTGGAGGTCCATGGACCTCTCAATGTTTTTTTACATTACTGCCAATATACGTAGGTTAGTTTTTATTTTAATTGAACCCGGTAGATGATGTTACGAACGGGTTGTAGGCTTATTGGGACAGAAGGTACTGGGACAACGTATTGGGAAGACATTTATCGGCAATATATGTAGGTTATTTGTTATCTTAATTGGACCTGGTAGGTGATGCTGCGAACGGGTTCAAAGCATATTTTAAAATATTTCTCACATACCAACTGGGTATATGTTTGAGTGAGTCCCTGGATATTTGGGATTCACAATTTGAAACAGTAGGTATCGCTGCAATCGGGTTTTGAGATGTATTTAGATTTTTCGCGTTTAAAAGTACAATCGAAACCGGTAATAACCGATTTGGTGCAGACGAAGTCGCACGGGTCAGCTAGTTTCTTATAAAACAAATGCCGGCGAGCGAGCACCATTATACAAAATCACTAAATTGTATAATAATCATTTTATAGAAATTGAAATTATGCCAACTCACCACTTACGTCGGTGAAAAGACAAATCTAACACTGTTGCCTAAAAAACTCTTACTGGTCTTAGGGAGTCTGAACCATGGAATGACCGATTTATCATTGTTTCTAGTATTTAAATTTTATCGACCTTTTACTAAATTCAGCTTATCTAAGTTTTTACCCTCATACATTAGATTATCGAGAATGTATTGGTAGTGCAGAGTTAAGATGCCGATATTTCCTCCGATTTTTATAATAAAAATCTGATGGGAAACACTGCGGCATACTTTATACAATTTTGAATGAAGGATGGTGTTTTTACACTTCTTTAATCTATTTTCTAAAGACTAACAGAGTTTACGTAACTATTTTCAAGTCTCTAACTTCAATACTACCTGAACCCAATACAAATGTAATACGTGGATTAAGTGTTTCATGAGTTTCAGAGATATTTCTCTTAAGACGCTCCTAAGCTGCTTCCAAAAAGGATTTTATCTCTTTTATTATTTGTGCCTTAGATAGTTTCGTCTATTCACTGTTTCTCGGTATTCAGGCTTAACAACTCCCAGCCTCATACGACTTCGTTTGCGTCTATATCTTTGTAAATGCTTACACCATGCATTATATTCATATTAGCTTTTGATTGTAGTGGTAAAATGCAATGCAAATGCAAAATTTTAAAATGATTGGTTGAATAGTTAACCTGTGAAAACGTTACCAATAAAAAGTACAAACTCGCATTTGCATCTATACATATAATAAAAATGTAAATCTAACGTGTATGTACTATTTAATTTTTGTGAAAAAAAAATTGTTGCAAGTGTCAAGTGTATTGGGGTGTAAGGGGTGTCAAATAACATCTAAGACTTGAGAAATCCAAGCCAACCTCACCTGCACGTGGTGCACCCTGCTGAATAACGAACGAGGCAATGGCGAAAGCGGGGTGGTAGGGTTTTACAGCCTGACTGGGTCGCAACCACCATGTATATGGCGAAAGAGCCCGTCATAGTGATTCGCTTCTGCGGGTCGCGTTTCGGGATCAGCCAGTGCACATCCAGCTTTTCGCAGGCCGGTATGACAGCGGCGACCGGCGATGGATAGTGTGTCACTCGGTGGTCGCCATTGTTTTTGGATTGTACTGTGCTTACCAACAGGCACAGAGTAGTCATTTTGCCGAGCTACTATAAAAAATAAGTAATAAAATATATTTCAATCATTTCTAGAAATATATCTCTGTTTATATGAACACTTATCACTGCTAAAGTAGTATGCTCTTTCCAACCCTATACGATCTCTGTATTTGGATTTGGCTTTTCGACGCGTATAGACATAGACGCTGATATTATATATTTTTTGTTATTTTTATTTTATTTAAACACTGTATTATATACACAGTCACGATTTTACACTAATGTTTTAAATATTATCGATATACTTTGACAAGAGCAAACGATTGAAACTTGAACAAAGGGCGTAGCTTCACCGAGTTGAAAATTATACTAAATAGAAATCTCAAAACATGTAGAGAATAGACTCGAAACTACATTGCCAAACTGTATCCCTTGATTTGGTTATCATTAGGTTTTTTGGATTGCCCCTGTATAGTATCAAATTTAAAGACGTATTCACAACATAAATCAACAAAAAAATAAAACAACGGAAATAACGATAACATGTAATCGATAACAGCAAAACTATTCTGAATGCGACTGTACTACAACTAGCATTGACACTGACATATTGACAATGAACAGAATAGGGATGAGGTATGAGCGCGGATGTGCCGCTCCGCCTTCACCCCTTTTGCGTCTCTGTGATTCCTTTTTTTTTTTTTTAACGTGGGGAAATCCTTTATGGATACGCCACCCTCCCGGGGGAGAGGTAGGTTAAGTCCGACTCGCACAGACTAAAACCCCACGGTGTACCGACAGACCGTTTTGTGGGGGCGGCAAGGGATCGTTCAAGCTAATCAACCTTGTATAACCTTTGTATTCTACATATCTACTTCAAGGCGGTCAAAGTGTTTGCCTTGGACTATACTTATAATATAATTGACAGACAGCGCAGAATGCTCGATTCCTCAATTTCGATACTTGCACGCATACAGATGTACAATAGAAAGAGAGATAGAAAATCACATGGAAGGATAGAAACAAAGTAGCATAACGCGTTTTCTTTACAAGTCGATTTGTACCAGTCAACTCTTATCGCAAGTAGGGTTAATGAACTACGTTCTAAAATTTTAATCAAAGATAGCACATGGAATCATATGTATTTATCGAAGTATTTTGATATAAACAAAATAACAAATGTTATATAAATATTAGCCTGCTCCGAATACATTGTATAAATCAAATACTTAGTAAAACATTTCGACGGCTTCAGAATTCTCAATAACTGCGATTAATTACAACGACAAACTACGTTCATACGGGGGCGGTAAGTTTATTATATTATTAAAGGTAGGCACTAAAGGGATTAATTTCATGTTATGGCCCCCGCTTAAACGGGGGTAACGATTTGTAAACAGTAAAATTGAATTATTTAAATGTGTTTTAATGACATTAAGGGGACTGTGCCTGTTACTGAATGGACTAGATATCAAAACTTTTTAGCCGATTTGAGGAGTATTTTTGGCAGGAGTAAATTTATAATATAGCATAATGACATGCTAGTAAGCGTGACCGGCCGTATTGCGCTTCCGCATTTTGTACATGTATAGTATGTGTGCATATAATAACGATATTTTGCAGCTCATCTTGCGTTTGATTGATTAATAAATACTTTATAAAAATGTTTATAATCGCTGCTCCGAGTGCCAATAGATATGAAAACCACACTAATGTTAATAAGTCCTTTTCTACATTCCACTAAAGCCTGCACACTTACAATACTCACGCCAATGCAATTTGAAAACACAGCATGTTACATAAATTGTCATGTCTTAAATACTTTTTTCTTTTTTTATTAAACTTTTTTTTTTTGGTAACCAATCTTTTAGATTATTACTGCCATTGTCAAGTAGTTAATAGTATTACAAGTTCTTCTTCCATTCCATTTTTGGCAACCAGTCTTCTAGTAGACTATTACTGCTATTGTCAAGTGAGTATCGATATTACAAGTTTCTTGATAAAATTTCAATGAACTAACAAGATGGTGGTCATCTTGTTAGAACTTTCCATGGAGTTTCTGTGGCATCTCAGAATTCATGGTCCGTGGTATTATTTTCCATTCACTTCACTTATGCACAATAAACAAACTATATTACATAAACCACCACCGATTTTACACAATATAGAGTCAAGTAGCATAAGATTATGAAAAAAAATTTAAATCTACTAGTACATGACAGACCAAGATCCCGCCAATAACTGCTAAATACTTATAACAATATTGTAAGGATTAAAACAACCAACTGATTTCGTCCGATCCGGAAGGCAGTTTGCCTTCCAAAAAGATCGTCAACGTCGATGGCGCGAAAGTGCCAAAGACGACACCAGCGCCCTCTAGACCCGCTTCGCCTAAAACTACGGGTCCCGCACTTTCGGACAAAAAGCTCCGCCCACCGCCCCCCGTTACGATCAAAGACAAAGCGTCTTGGGTCGAGATTTCTAGCCTGCTCGAAACGGCAGGCATCCCTTACACCTCCGCTGTGAATACCGCTGTAGGTATTCAGGTGAATGTAGCCACGTCCACCGCCCATCGTAACCTCACTCGTTTCCTTCGGGACAATCAGTGGGGTTATTTCACGCACTCTCTCGAAGAGGAGCGTAAACTACGGGTTGTAAAGTGTGCGCCATTTTCAAATTACACGATTATTTGCAGACGGCGTAATAAAATGTTGGGCTCAATAAAAGTAGGCTTTTACTACAATTAAATATAATAGATATACATTTTTAAAGACTACTGTTTCAAAATTATCTCCAAGATTCATCACTCAATGTCTACTCATTTTGAAGATGTGTTAAATAATGTAGTTAGAAAAATTACAACAGAATATAATACTTCTTAATGTGAGTTTAACTGTTTGTTTAGCATTAAAGCAATTAAGCTATTTTATAACAATGTGATTTGAAAACTTTCAATAAAACTAAATTTATTTTATGAATAAACTAGCTTATACCTTCCACTTCGCCTGCGTTATTTATAATTTTAATAACATATTTTATATGTACAGGGTAAAAAACAAGTTGTTCGCGTAGCGTTCATATAAATAGCAGTTTCATAAAATGTTGATAATTTAATGTTAAATTATCTATTATTTTTTTAGGTAAGAAGTCAAAATTCAAGTGCCTATAATATAAAACAAAAAAATAATTCAATTTCATGCAGTAGTTTTTGATTGACACGCGTACAATGGCAGAAATATTTTTTTTATATAATTGTATTTATATAGACGCAATTTTTTTTTTTATACCAGCATGGTAGAGACAAAACATAACCCATGTATAATCCGTATAAGGAGTATAATCCGAGAACAAAGGAGACCAGCCACAGATCGAACCTTCGTTTTGATCGTCATTGTCATGTTAGCTTGCAAACCTCTCTATTGCTATACGCTGGCTGATATGAATGTGAAAAATTAAAAATAAGTAATACAGATGAATTCTAACCGGCTTCAAAGTTTTCAATTCGATTGTATTTTTTTCTTAAGGATTTTTACTTCAGAATTTCGTAATTTGTAAACATTTTCTCAAACTGACTACGCTATTGACCTGGCAGGGTCTTCACAGCTTCACCGCACTACTAAGGTTGGCGCTTAAGGCACTCAACCGATTTGGGTTTTAGGTAACATACACAAGGGTGCACGCACCCCTCGGCTTGGGCTGTTACCTGGAAAAAGTCGCGTCTGACCTAGCTAACTATTCTAAGCTATACATACATATATACATTTGTGAACCATACAATCGAAATTGCATGATTCACAAATAAATACGTGTATATCGGAA
>MU161567.1:28360-40622 GCA_015888305.1 Antheraea pernyi | reverse complement strand
CTTGGCACTTATTTATCCTTACGTTGTCTCGATATCATATATATAATATATTTTCTGCGCATTTTTTTTATATAATAGTTGGCAAACGTACAGGTGTCACTTGATGTTGATGTTTAGTGATCACCATCGTCCATAGACACCTGCAACACCAGAAGAGTCGCAAGTGCGTTGCCAGTCTGTGTTTGGGAGAAGGAGGAGTGGGGAAGTGGGGAGGGAGGAGGGGAGTTGGGTATACGTTATACCCAACCAACCTATATATATATTGGGGACATATATTCAGAGCGGCCAAAAAGATTACGAGGAATGTATAAAATATAACGATATTTATATTATATATTAATTTACTCATAACCTCATTAGTTCTTCTATGTATTATCTAATATGACATAACATATACTAAAAAAAGACTACAGTTTAAGTACACTTATGATTTAAAAAGTCGAAGCAGTTATAAGGATGACCTGATGCCATCGTAAAGAGGGCCTGGGGGCGATGGACGCGGGCACGTCCGTCGCTTTGTTGGTTTTTCTGCACAGGCCCGTGTGGTCGAGACGGATTGTGCCCTCCTTTGAGGGATCTAACTTTCTGAACCCTCGTACCTCGAAGATGCGCTTACGACGCAGTGCCAATTGGCAGTTCCTACTCCCCAGCCAATAGGTGGGAGAAGGCACCATGGGGTTTTTGTCCGTGTGAGTCGGACATAAGCCGCCCTCAGCTGCCCGGCTGCAGTATCCGAATTGCCGACAGAAGTGAAAATTCAAAACAATGGAATAACGGCGTCACTTTGTGAATTTTCAAATCAATTATAGTACGAATTATTTAAAATATCATAATTTGAAATGATTAACATTATTCTCATTTACATCTACATGCAGTCCGATCAATAATTATATACATTTTTACACAATATATTATTTAATTAAATTATTATGTTTCTAAGTTCAATATTTTCTCTATGAAATCTAAGTCTTCTTGAAAATATTTTTTTATTAAAATGTTTTAGTGAAGATTTCTAACGCGTATGAAACTGGACGTTAAATATCGACAACGTTTAATTTATAACCTGTCGTAAATGTTCGAATGAAAACAAAATTTATTCCACGTACACTTGTAATTACAAAAAAAAAGATCATATACGTAAGATTCCTTATTAATTGTCGCTTTACAATTCTGAATCGTATTTGTAATTAACGATTGTAATTGGCTTTGGGTGAAAATATGTCGCTTTTCAATTCACTTAAACATAGAGGCCTTGTTCTTTTGGTTTGATTCTTTAATAAATATTGCATTTTTTTTATGCCAGTTTAAACTGCATATGTCTGTTGTAGTGTATAATTACAATACGTGAAGTATTGAGTATGAATCGAGTTATACATGATTTATCAAGACGTCGAGATGATTTTGTGTTTGTTTCTAATAATTGTATTTGTCGTATGTGCTTAAAAATTTATATTGGTTGAAGCGATGATAGCTCAGTGGATGGCGTGTTCTGGTACTGCATCGATGAAAGTAAGTTTGAATAGTGCAATTAACCGGATCTACTTGTATTAGTGAACGAAAATATCGTGACGAACCCCTACGTGTTACGGGCTTTTTCTCGTCCCCGCTTAGCTAGCTACCACCTTTGAATTGAAAATGCTATTGCCAAAGACCTACAAGTGTGCTTCGACAGTTGCACTTCGGAGCCAGTCAGGCACGTATACATCCCAATTATCACCCCTGAAAACTGACGTTACAGAAAATAAACTCTGTAGGTGGTAGAGCCACGATGATGCTATCATTGGTTTCAGCATGAATGGGTCGGCTCGCCCGGGGTAGTAACACCCGCTCACAGAAATACCGACGTGAAGTAACAGTGCTTGCACTGTTGCGTTTCGTTCGGTCAGTGAGAGCGCCGAATAGCCAACCCCGCACCCTCTCCCTTCCCCTGCTCCAATTACAGGCCGGTAACGCACTGGCCACTCCCCCGGTGTTGCTAGTGTCTATGGACGGCGATGATTACTCTTACCTTCACGTGACCCACCTGTTCATTTGCCCTCTGTAACATAAAAAAATAAACGGGATCTTAACCACTGTGAAGTAAGAAGTAGGTATAGGTCGCTCAAACAAACTTAGTACAGTGAATACAGCATTCCAGTCCGTAGTGATAGTGCATACAGCAAATTTTTTACAGAGTTCATATGGTTGTTTCGATGTTTGTCCCCACGCGAACCAAAAAAAATCTGATATGTGCCTGGAGCCATTTTCCCTCTAGGTTTTGCTTGCAACATCGTTTAATGTGAAGTGGAATTCTGGACAAAAACAAAAAAAAAGATTAAAAAAAATATATATATATATACTTAATATTTTGACATACTCGTATAATTCTATTATTTCAGAATGGATTGAACGCCCTCCATCTCTCAGCTAAAGATGGTCATATATCAGTCGTTGAAGAGTTGCTAAAGCGCGGAGCCACTGTTGACGCAGCCACAAAGAAAGGTAAATAATATCTTTATTAATAAATCTGTAGTTATGTTTGTATATTCAATTACTTTTTTGGAGATTTTGTGTCAGACGACTGAAACTAAAAAGGAGACAAGACGAATATGATGTTAAAAAAATTCAAAAGTGACTCATCTGATTCTTATGGAATTTGGATACGGGAAGTATATATCGTTGCTTAATTGGTGGGTTCTAGATTTGTATTTTTTTTAGTTAAAAAGTTACTTTGCACTTCCGCTTGGAATTTATTGGTCGCTGTCACGTCGTACTGCAAAAGAAAACGTTTGTGAACATTGTTGGTCGACGGTTGAACCTGATGTTGGCAGATGG
Organism: Antheraea pernyi; assembly: GCA_015888305.1. Lineage (NCBI taxonomy): Eukaryota > Metazoa > Arthropoda > Insecta > Lepidoptera > Saturniidae > Antheraea > Antheraea pernyi. The sequence goes on along the minus strand of MU161567.1, from coordinate 37,808 downwards.
TTTAACCTGTCGTTGACTGACATTGTTGGTGTGAATCTGTAAACATAAAAAAATAAAAAAAGGAATAATAGATATATGAAATATATAAAAAAATAGATAACAGGTTTAACGACTACAATCGATTACACGTGCTTCGCTCCGTCACAGAGCATCTTCAAATCGATGTTGCCTTTTGCGATTCTTTAATATTTAATGATTGATTTCCGCAAAGTAGCGCCTTAATCATCAATTAAATATCTTATAAAAAAGAATTTTCAAAATTTTGACTTTTTTCTCGAAATGGTTCAAACTGTACAATGTTGTAGATTGTAGAAGTAAGGAGAGTAAAGTATGACAAATAGAGACTAAAAAATAAACTCTTCGACTCGTCGATGAGATTAAATAAAGTTTATTATTGATAACATTGCTAAACAAAAAGTAAATAAAATAAAGAAAAACGGTTGACAAACAGAGAAGAAAAGATACGGAACTGCTCGTCCAATAGTCGAACTTTGACCATAGAGAAAAAATTCTTCGATTGTTTTTATTGATATTTAAAGGAATGAAGAAAATCGATTGAGAAATAGAGGAAGGAATTGTTCTTAATTTTTTTTTCACTGCCGCTTTATAAAGTATATATTATGTATATATATCTTTTTATTTATGTATAAATAGAAGATTAGTGATTGGCTAGTAGTCTAAATTGAACCATAATTAATTATTTTTTGACTTTCAATATTAAGAAAACAAAAACAAACTATTTAGAAGAAGAAAGAAAATGTCTTTATTGCTGGATAACATCAAAACAACAAGATGAGCATACACATTTTATTAGAATATCCAACAAAGGCACCTCCATTCAGTATTAGAATATCCAACAAAGGCACCTCCATTCAGCAAAGTGCTGCGGCACAACTGGGTGGTACTGCAGCGCTGATTTTCAATGGAGACCCTAAGTAATGTACGGACGTGTAGTTGGTGTATTGACAATAAATATAACATGTAAACAGCTAACAACAACAAAAAGTAAATATCGAAAAAAAAAATACAAAAATTACAAATATGCCAGTCCCAAAAGCTATTCACTACCTTGGTTGCACAATAAGCCTGAGAATTAAAAAAATAATAATTTCCATTTGTTTCATTTAAAAAAAAGTAGGTTGAAAATCAGAGGAAAAATATGTACTTAATTGCTTTGCCTCTTTTAAATATGGATATATTTTACGATTTACAGGTAACACAGCTCTGCATATAGCATGTCTCGCGGGACAGGAGTCGGTGGCTCGGGCGCTGCTCGCAGCCGGGGCGAAGGCCGACGCGCAGTCCGCAGCCGGGTTCACACCGCTGTATATGGCGGCACAGGAGAATCACGCTGGCTGTGTCAAAATGCTCTTAGCCGCTGGTGCCAGCCAGACTCTTGCTACAGAGGTGAGAATTAAATCTCCAATTCAGGGCAGGAAGCTACCAACAGCGAGCTAAGCTAAAACTCAGTAGAAGCATACATGAACTTCACGATGAAATACGTGGGTTTGACTTCTACAGTGAATTTGATATGCCCGTTCTAGAAGATACATAATTCCGGAGAAAATAATAAATTGCTGCCGTCTAATATATAAATTGCCAAATGTATATAGGCACATCATTTCAGAACAGCTGCAATCTATTCGGCTATTTTTTTTCGTTCCGTTTGTGATTCTAAAGACAAGGTTTATGACAAGACAAGAAGGCAAAATATTCTTAAAGGTAGGTAGGGGTGTGCGAATATTCGAATTAACGAATTATTCGCAAGTAAATCAAACCGAATAATTCGATTCGAACATTCGCACTACTCTAATAATTCGAACTATTCGAATAATTCCTAAAATCTGGATTATTCAAATAGTTTCAATTATGCGAATAAATGAAACTATTTTAAGTAATGAGATATTTATCAAATACTAAATAATTATTAGTTTACAAAATTAGTTCAATACATTCGTTTGTCAGTCAAGTGAATTTTAATTAAAATAGTTTGTAAATCACTACATATTATAAAACAAAGTCCTCCGTTGCGTCTGTCTGTCTGCCTGTTCGCGGTAAACTGAAAAACTACTGAACGGAGTTTCATTTTCACCAGTAGACAAAGTGGTTCATTAGGAAGTTTTAGATATATAATTTATCAAGTTTTTTTAATTTATTATCAGGGCCGGGGAATGTCCGCCTGCTAGTTTATAACAAATAGCAAAATCTAAAAAATGTTGAAAAGGGACGAGGAACTCGAATGTAAGTAAATAATGAGGGACTCTTTTGTTTTCTCCTAGGATGGTTTCACGCCGCTAGCTGTAGCGATGCAGCAAGGTCACGACAGAGTAGTCGCAGAGCTACTCGAATCCGATACGAGAGGTAAAGTGCGTCTCCCAGCACTGCACATTGCCGCCAAGAAAAACGACGTCAAAGCTGCTACTCTACTTTTAGAGGTAAAAGGAGTAGTATTTATAATGAATTATAATAGAATAATATTTATAAACGGTTTTTTGTATATCCTATAAGTTGCCCTTGGGCTTCGACTATCAGATCCATATTTAGATATTTTAGGGTTGAACAAGAATACTGTCTATGTCTGTTACTTTTGGAGTTAAATATATTTTGCGACGGTGTAAATTGTATATTATGAAACGAAAATGAGATAGAAAGTGCATAGAAGCCGCCATGGGGTAAATTTCATCCAGAAAGAAGAATCCGTGAATACCTGTTCCTTAATTTCATGGGGAAATTCCTAACGGATACCCATCCAACAAATTTGATTTTGGCCATGGAAGCAGGGACTGCCTAATCGGCACTACGTCTGGTCCTCTAACAAGTGTTGACCGCTGTAAGGGGCCGATTGCGGGGTCAAGATGGTAGACCTTTTGAGAGGGGGGGGAGTGCAAACATGACATGTAGGTGTCCATCGTCCCCAAGCCCCATCCACGACGGTCGGAGATCATGGAAATCCTTGTTCGTAAGGAATACAAGAAATCTGCATTGACACGAGCAAATTCTATATATATATATATAGCCAGCCTGTGTTTGGGGGAGGTGGGCCTCCGGCGCTCTCACTGACCGAACCAAAACTCAATATTAGTGCTTGACTATGCCTTCATGTCGGTGTTTCTGCGTGTCGGGTTGTAGTACCCTGGGCGCGCCAGGCCATTCATGCTGAAACCAGTAATATGTTCAGCGTGGTTCTACCGCCGCCCACGTATTACATGGGTTTTAAACTACTTCCAGAACGAACACAATCCGGATGCATGTTCGAAATCCGGTTTTACACCCCTCCACATTGCCGCACATTACGGCAATGTGGGGGTTGCGAAAGCGCTGCTCGCGGCCGGAGCGGACTCGGGCCGTGCCGCCAAACACAATATAACCCCACTACACGTCGCCAGCAAATGGGGACAACTCGCCATGGTTGATCTGCTCGTCGAAAACGGTACACATTCACTCCCTATCTACGTTTTTATCCAAACTAGTGATCGAAATTCGTCCATAATTCAAAATGAACTAAGTTCAATTTTAATCACTGACATAAATTTTTTAACTTTTGAAAGATTTTGAGACTTTATACACAATTAACTAGCTGTTCATAAGATTTTTAGTTTTCTATTTTATGGTATTCAAAATTGACATGTTAAAAATATGACCTTTGAAAAACTTTAAATCTTATGAACGGTTTAAATTGGGTTTGACTCATTTTGAAATCTAACGGGTCAATTTGTCAATTCTTCTTAATATTAAACAAATATGAAAATCCAAAAATGATATTGATAACACCAAATCTCGTCAATATTAGCTAAACTAATAGAAACTAAAGAAAATCGCTTGAGAAACAGAGACGGAAGATATACTTAACTTTGTCTCTGCCTATTTATCAATAGAGATAGCAGAAGAAAAAATAAACAGTGATCCTGATAAAGAAGATCGATCAACGATTATAATTTCCGATTTGGTATCTATATCAATTACACTAATCCGGCTCGAAGGACCATTTACTAATTCAATTCTACACTATTTGGTACATGCACGAATTTGCATGAACGTGAATCTGATGTTCTATTACGTTATCTCGATGAAAGTAGAATGTTCTATGCATTGTTAATTGTAACTTCATAATATTTCATTTTGAAAAATCTATTTTTATAGTGTTATTAAAATAAATTTATACAATTTTTTACTGTACCTATAAGTGAAAATAGATGGAACAAATAAACAGACAGAAAAACGCGTTTTTAGATCAGTTGTTTTTAATATACGTTTGTTCGAAAAAAATTGTGCTGAAAAGTAATTATTTGTGAAATAACAAAATCAAAAATATAGTTTTCAGTATATACATGTTGTAGCAATTTCGAATGATCACCATTAAAATATTACTGGAGATAATTATGTTAATTTTGCAGGTGGTAATATAGCGGCAGTTACCCGGGATGGACTGACCCCGCTACACTGTGCCGCGCGCTCCGGACACAGTAATGTTGTGTCGAGGTTACTTCAGCACGGAGCTCCCATCACTAGCAAAACTAAGGTATCTTCAATATAATTGAATCTAACAAGCTCACGTTACTTCTTTCATAAATATATTCTTAAAATCGGATTAATAATTTCAGCAATCAGTCAATTCAACGTTCTATGTAACAACATTTATTTAAGGAAACTAAACAGTAAAGTCTGTCATTTTTACTAACATAGACATGTACAATTATATTGCATGAACGTTTCTCCTCTGAGACATAGTTCTTAAAATGGAATCACTGTAAGGCTCCATCCAAGGAGCTCAGATCATTGTGTGGAATTGAAAATTACGCATAGCAAAAAATAGTTGTTTGTGTGAAGATTCTTACCTGTGTCTTTTATGACTTTATTGGATTGTAAACAACAATGCGTCGAAAAATGGATATAAATAATTAAATTTACAGATTTACGTTAGTACATTGCATCCATAGGAAGTTGGGGCGGGTCCTTAGTAATAAATGTTATAATGTTTCCAGAACGGTCTGACCCCTCTCCACATGTCCGTGCAAGGCGAACACGTGGAGACGGCCAAAGTTCTACTCTCTGAGGGCGCTCCCATCGATGACGTCACAGTCGACTACCTCACAGCCCTACATGTCGCCGCGCATTGCGGACACGTCAAGGTAACATTAAAACGTTATATACAGTTAATAATGTGATTTCAAAGAAGTGGATTAAATAGTGTTAAAAGGAAACATAAAAGCGTAAAAAATAACAAACATTTCATATATATATTTACCGTAAAACTATGGCTCCGAAGCCCAGCGCGCGCGGTTCCAGTATGAAAAAGATTAAGATTTAAACCTGCAAATAAAGTGTTATATACTTTAAATATCAGAAGGTAATAAAAATGAGCGGATTGATGGCGTTAAGAACAATTTTTTGGTAACATAATAAATATAAAACAATTGAGACATTAAAGTTAAAAATAGCGAACATAATAAACAACAAACGTTGGTTATACATACGGCTAATAATCCAGTGCGAAAAATTAGCGGATAGATGGTGTTAAAATGAATTTATTTGCTAACATAACAAATGTCAAACATTTAAGACATTAAAAGCAAACTTGTGGCTATACATAAAAATAGCAATAATTTAAGATATATATTACTGATTTGATAATGCAGTACAAAAAATTAGCGGATAGATGGCGTTAAAACCGGATTTCTTGTTAACATAGGAATATCAAACATTTAAGTCAATTTATGTGTTGCCGTCACCTTGACATAGTAACGGTTTTTATGAACCAAATTTTATGTATTCGTAAGGATGCTTAGGGTTTCATTTGTGGAAGAGGAGCATTTGCGAATGGCAAACTATTTCAATTCTTTCAACTAGTTTTTCAATGTATTTAACGTAAGTATGTAATGTAATGTAACTGCTTAGTATTTCAATAGCAAAATAGTTTTGTGAATCGATTTACTACTAAACTGGCTCTTCTAGAGCACAGGTACTCCTTGTAGTTTTTCTTAAAAAGCTCTTGGAGTTCGCCCAAAATGTAAATAAATATACAACGAACAACGTTAGTGTAGTACGAAGTATGAGGGGATAGATGGCGTTGTAACATATTTGACGGTTACAGTAGCCATGTGACTTTTTTATTGAGGATATCGTGAGATATTGTTTTAAATAGTGTAATTAATATTACAGTTATTATAACAGAGCTTTTTATTGCAGGTGGCGAAACTGCTTCTCGATAGAAATGCGGACGCAAACGCGCGCGCACTGAACGGGTTCACGCCCCTACACATAGCGTGCAAGAAGAACAGACTTAAAGTTGTAGAATTATTGCTTAAGTATGGCGCTCGTGAGTACTTCATTGTATCTTGTCCATATTTAAAAAAAAACATAAAATTCCGTCAAATATGATTTTTAACCGACTTCAAAAAAAGGAGGAGGTTATCAATTCATCTGTATTTTTTTATTTTTTTTATGTTTGTTACCTCATAACTTTGGACTGGGTGAACCGATTTTGATTATTCTTTTTTTATTTGAAAGCTGGTACTTCCAGTATGGTCCCATTTTAATTTGGTTCAGTTCCGACAACGGCATCCAGTGCAAAACCGTATAAGTTTCAAATTTGCATTAAGTATGTACACGACAAATAGACGAATAACTCAATATTACGCTAACCGGTTTCGATGATTCATTTTTTATTGAAAAGGATGTACTTCAAGGGTAGTTTGATGAGAGTTTGGTTAGGTTCTGATTATGGGATCCGTGACAAAGTAAGAAAACTCAAGAAACGAGCCTACTCCTTTCTTAAGGGCCGGCAACGCATCTGTGTTTCCTCTCGTATCGCAATTGTCCATGGGCGGCCGTGATCACTTACCATCAGGTGACCCGTATGTTCGTATGCCACCAATATTATAAAAAAACTCTTCAATTCTTAGGAGCCTATTGTGCTTATGTTCGTTGCTGTGTTGCAACATGACGCAAGCATTATAATTACATTACTTAAGGTGTATAATATGTGAAGCGATGGTAGCCGAGTTGGTGGTAGAAACTATCGTACCAAACGTTACTTATTGTACAACCAATTGAAACCATATCGCATACCATACCGATAGATACCATACCGCAAAAATGCGCATATTTTAATATACTTAAGGCGGAACGGAGTTCGCGGGCACTGCTAGTAAAATATATTTATGTACACTAAAAATGGAAAAATAAAGTAAATTTTCAAAAAAAAGTATTAACCGACTTCAATATCAATCAAAAACCCATAAGGCACTAAAAAGCGGAAAATAAATAGTTTATCAAAAATAAAACATATGAATATGTGTGCTACCTAGAGATGTACTGGAAGTCGGTACCAACCAAAATTTTTGTATTACAGAGACGCGAGAGTGGACTTAAACTTTGTACCTGTAGATGATATATATGATTTTCGGTTTGGTTGGCACCGACTTCCAATAAATCTCTAGGTAGCACACATATTCATATGTTTTATTTAATTTGATAAACTATTTATTTTCAGCTTTTTAGTGCCTTATGGGTTTTTGATTGATATTGAAGTCGGTTAATACTTTTTTTTGAAAATTTACTTTATTTTTCCATTTTTAGTGTACACAAATATATTTTACTAGCAGTGCCCGCGAACCCGTTCCGCCTTAAGTATATTAAAATATGCGCATTTTTGCGGTATGGTATGCGATATGGTTTCAATTGGTTGTACAATAAGTAACGTTTGGTACGAACGCAACCTTTTCAGTAATCCGCGATAGTTTCTACCACCAACTCGGCTACCATCGCTTCACACATTTCTGTCTATCTGTCTGTCTGTTCGCGATAAACTCAAAAACTACTGAACGGATTTTCTTGCGGTTTTCACCAGTAGATAAAGTGATTCATGAGGAACGTTTTGGTATATAATTTGTCAAGGATTTTTTTATAGTTAGGGCGGGACAACGTGTGCCGGGCCCGCTAGTATTAATCAATTATTTTTACTTTTACTTAGATTTATCTAAAAGAATATCACGATATCTTTATCTAATGATAACAAGAGACTAAAATTCGTATAAGCACTGTACGATCGGTTATGTTTGTTTTCTTATAATGAAGAAGTGGAGCAAGCGGTTCGGTGCGCATGCGTAGGACAACGGATATGAAGTTGGGGGTATCAGCGAATAAATGAGTAAATTTGTATCGGCAGGAAAGTCCGCGACAACGGAGTCAGGGTTGACACCACTGCATGTCGCATCGTTCATGGGTTGTATGAACATTGCGTTAGTGCTGTTGAGTGCAGGGGCGGCCCCGGACGCGGCCACAGCGCGGGGCGAGACGCCCCTACATTTGGCTGCGCGTGCGCACCAAACTGACCTCGTTCGCGTCTTATTACGAAATGGAGCTAAGGTAATTAAATCTTAATATATAAAAATTCAGTGTCCACGATGACTTCCGACACTATTTAACCGATCTTCATGAAAGTTGGTATTCATGGATAATTTCGTCAACCTTGAGGGAGGATAATTTATATTTCGATTTATGGCCTTATTTAATTACAAATGGATAGTTGTCAATGTTTGTTATTGTTATTAATTGTAAGTTTCATCGGTCTCGAACAGCTGGCGCTTTAAATTAGCTTGTTGACAGAAAACTTTAAGACCGGCTGTTATAGATATCTCATAGATGGCGCCACGTTTTAATTTTGATTTTCTTTTGTCAACTCCAGTTTATTTTATGGTGCACGGGTTTTATTCAATTCAAAGTGTTGCCTGAGCCACAGCAACGTGTGGCAGTGTCAGCTAGTACATTTTTTAGTTTTATTTTTGGCAATCAATCGTCTATTATTATTATTATTATTACTGCCATTATCGACTAAGTAATAATATTTCAAGTACAGTGCTATAATTTCAACGTTGTAACAGTTCGGTGGCTTCCTTGATAGATCTTTCTAATGAGCTTTTGTGGCATCTCAGAATTCGTCGCTGTGGGATTATTTTTCATCCACTTGACTTATGCCGAATAACTGCACTGAATTACGTAAAGTGCTCCAAATATGAGAGTCAAATAACACAATATAATTGAAATTATTTACATTAGTCTGGTTTTCACATCTGTTCGCACTCCGAACGATAATTGTATACACTTTTACTCAGTTTATTAAATAGTCAAATATATGGCAGATTCAGAAAACCTCAATACAAAATATCAATATTAGATATACATACGCTTCATTAGTTTAACACAAGTTGCGCAAACGCAATACAATGGGTCACGCATACTAGCATGTCATGACGCGTCGAAAGAAGTCGTCACTTAAAAAAATAGTGTCTGTAAATTCGGTTTACGGACGATAATTCTTTCTTATTTTTTATGTCAAAAGCAGGCAAACGAACAGGTGGGTCACATGATGTTAAGTGATCACCACCGTCCATAGACACTAGCAACACCAGGGGAGTCGCAAGTGCGTTGCCAGCCTGTGTATGGGGAG
>MU161567.1:10656-28340 GCA_015888305.1 Antheraea pernyi | reverse complement strand
AGAAGGGTAAGGGGGAAAAGAGGTGGGCCTCCGGTGCTCTCACTGACCAAACGAAACGCAACAATGTAAACACTGTTACTTCACGCCGGTTTTCTGTGGGTCGGGTGGTACTACCCTGGTCGAGCCGACCCATTTATGCTGAAACTAGTAATAGCTACAGCGTGGCTCTACCACCTTCAATGTGATATGTGATAATGACTCGAATGCATCAGCAGATAGATTGGAAGAATAGATGCGTCACAAGTCGAACGCTTAGACCGATCGCGCCTCTCTATCGCTTGTTTCGCGCTCTCGCTTTCACGCTCGGTTCAGGCGGAACGTGACAATGAGTCATGCTTTTTGAAAACTGTTTTGTGATAATGTGTGTGTGTGTGTGTGTGTAGGTGGAGGCACGCGCCCGCGAGGAGCAGACGCCGCTGCACGTGGCAGCGCGGCTCGGGCATGGCGATATCGCGGCGCTGCTGCTGCAGCACGGCGCCGACGTCTCCGCCGCCACCAAGGACCGATACACACCCCTACACATCGCAGCTAAAGAGGGTAATATTTTTATTATTTTTAATGTGAAACAACTATAGGCGAGGGTAAACCTGATTGTTGGCGTGGCGAGACGTGGCGGCGCGATGCCATGCGCAATCTCACTTGCCGCACTGAGCTCGCATAACTATAATGTATACAGTGTTGTTTACTACGTTACTCATGAGTTTCACATCTGCCAGGTGTCCCGTGACGGTTTAATTTTTTTTTTGCAACCAATCTTCTAGTGTATTATTACTGCGATTGTCGATTAGGTAATGATGTCACAAGTTACGTGCGATCACTGCAGTGAACTAACAAGATGGTGTCCGTCTTGTTAGAACTTTCCAGTGAGTTTTTGTGGCATCTCAGAATCTATGCTCCGCGGTATTATGCCCCATCTACTTCACTTATGCACAATGGACAACACCAAGAAGCTGCAACGTAGTCTGACGCTCGACGGCGCGGTATTCTGACAGCGGCTGGTGCTCGGCGCGCTGTGATAAATAAATTCATATTGCTTAAACTAATCGCGAGCAGTGAAATTTTTATCTGAAATCTTAAATTTTAATAAATAACGCATGTAACCGATAAAAAATAACTTCATTTTTTCACCGAGAAGTCATTGAAATTTTCACCCTACAACACCGCTTTCGCCATTGCCTCGTTAATAATAAACAAATACTTTTTAGGTGTTAATTTTATCAAAATAAAAATTTAAATTCAAAAATAAATCCTTCAAGTCCCATTAATTTAACTTTAACGGTTGATTTACAATCTATTTTTTAATTAAAAGTACCTAAAATTTACATTGTAAAAAAAATTTTTAATCGTTTTGGGGTATCATTTTATCATGGTATGAACTCCTAAAAAATACATGGGATTAATTTTTATGATCAAGTGGAAAATGGGGGGTCCAGTTGACGTGATCTTGCTCATATTACAGAAAACCGACGTGAAGTAAGCACAGTGCTTGCATTGTTGCGTTTCGTTCGGTTAGTGAGAGCGCCGGATGCCAAACTGTCCTCTCCCCCTCTCGCCGCATCCCACTTCTTTCCCCTTCCTTCAAATAAAGGCTGGCAACACACTTGCGATTTCTCTGGTGTTGCTAGTGTCTATGGACGGCGGTGATCACTTAATATCAGTTGACCCACCTGTTCATTTGCCTCCTATAATATATATAGAGTTCAGGCTATCTCCAAGGAAATACTTCCTTCCGGATTTTACTTATTACGTGGCTTATTATTGTGTAATACCCATTTTCTTTGTCAAAGTTTGATTTATATATAGCTATACAGTAAATTTGAATTACTTATTTTATTTATGAATATTGCTCTGTCTATATATATATATATATATATAATGAAAATACATTTCCTTTGAGATATTTTGTCGTGTGCACAAAATCTTTTTTGTTTTCAAATAAATTCCATTGCAGCGATCGAGTCGAAAGATTTGACAAACATGATATTCGAGGTTATCTTATTTTATTTGAAGCACAGGCTAGATTTACACAAGGGTAGTCCAAAACACGCGTTTTTAAAGAATATACTTTGTATAAGTGTAATCTTAGTTACAGGCGTTTACAACATATGATATGCTAGAGGAAATATCTTGATTAAATGGAAAAAAAACTAAAACAAAACCCTAACTTAACATTTTAATTTTTTTTTATCTTAAACTAGCGTACATGTTGTACGGGCATTAAAAAAAGCTTGACAAGTTATATACCTAATCCTCTCTCATGAATCCTGCATCAATACCTATCCAGTAGTTTTTGAGTTTATCCTGAACAGACAGACAGACAGACGTGGCAAAGGACTTTGATTTATATGTAGTAATTAAATGAAATCGAGAGTATATCGAGTTGTTTGATACAGGTAAAGAAGAGGTAGCAACGATATTGTTGGATCACAATGCGCCAATCGAAGCCGAGACCCGCAAGGGGTTCACGCCCCTACACCTTGCCGCTAAGTACGGGGATATTGGGGTCGCACGTCTCCTTCTAGCCCGTGGGGCACAACCCGATGCCCCCGGCAAGAGCCATATCACCCCTCTACACATGGCCACTTACTACGGACACCCCGATATTGCGCTCCTCCTCCTGGATAAAGGTATTATAAAACACCACACTATTATACTCTAGAACAGCTATACTCAACCCGCCGGGTCTTTGTAGTTAGGTCCACCTGATTATAATTTATTTTCAATCATTTTAAATTTCGTGCCCATCAGAAAATCTATGAGCACGCTGAGTAAATTAAATATATCCCAGATAACCCGACTGCAATGCGTTCCTTATGATATAAAGGTTATACCAAGCTTGTTTTAGTGGACAACCATGTTAATACATTAATATGTGGTTAATTTGAAATTAGTTTTTTTTTATTGAAAACCTAAATATTTGTAATTTGCGGACTGCGACACCATGAGTGAAACGTATTTGTGGACCATTTAAAAAAAAAGGTTGAGTACCACTGATCTAGAATATTTGTAAGTCGAACTTGAAGGCAGGATTGTTTTATTAGAGGCCACTCATAAAATACGTCACGTTAAATTTGACATTTGTGGTCCATTTATCCCCCCCCATCCTGTCAATATTGCGGCATGAATAATAAATCCCGACGGTAGCATGAAAAATATATATGGGGAGAGCCACGTCACAACGGACAGTTTAAAAAAAATAGTACCCCTTAAAAATGTACTTTTTTTAAAATGTTCCAAATTTGATTTTTTTTTTGTTTTTACATGATATTTACAATTTCATGTCATAAAATTGAGGAAATAAAAAAAATTAAAACCATCCGATTTGGCGTGAAATGCTCCATACGTTAAAATATGTATATACTTACACACTTGAAACGAAGAACTTACCGATTTAACAAACCAAAGAAATAATTGCAGATTTGTATTATGACTTGCGAACGACATGTTTCTTTAGACCTCCCCCTTCCCTTGTCTCTTGTTACAATAAGTGACACCGCGATCGCTTTCCCCTCATTAGTGCTGACGTATTTTATTAACAGCCCCGTATAGAGTTTTCTACTTAAGCGGATTTTGTATGGAAATATTCGACTTGTAGAGGTTAAGATTCCTTCTTACTAATTTTGAGCAAACATTGTTAGAGAATTATTAAAGTGTGTTCCTTATTTTTCTTCGACCTATATAGGCAATTAGTTTCAAATAATCGACTTAGTAGGTTGTAAACTCATACATTTCTATATTCGTGCTAGAATATGTCCAATGTTTTTATCGTTTTATGGAGGGAAAAATACCTATCGAAATGTGTTGTAGGTACTCACTGATTATTTCGATTTATAGATACTGTGGACTTTATATTAATTAGTTATAAACCTTTCTATCGTTCTTTACATATATAACCTTGTTAAGTCGAACCTCGTTATATCGAAGACTTCTTGGAATGTAATTACTCCAAATCGACAATAACAAATAATCAACACTTCATGAAAGTAAAAATATATATATATTAAAATAGTGAGGTATCACTGTAATAGTATTTCCAATAACTTGGCCACACAAAAGATTACTTGCAGGCCAAGATTTTTTATTTAAATCACCTCTCTAACATCAAAACCATGTAGAATGCGATCAAAATCTTTGCAAGTCGAATACTTACCTACAGAATACGAAATCAAAAAAACATATCTATAACTCTCTTTTATTTGCGTCTGAAGTTCGACATACCGAAGTCATATTGTCCTTTTTTTAATATCATCTTTTATTATAATAGTAATAGTGTTCATTTTTCTTTGTACCCGTAAGGTAGTTATTTGTAAAGCTAGTTACAGTAAGCTAGATGTTGAACGATCCTATAGGTGCGTCACCGCACTCGCTCGCAAAGAATGGTCACTCGGCTCTGCACATCGCCTGTCGACACAACCACCCCGACATCGCCTTTGCACTACTTGAACACGGTATGTTTAACGATATTTTTGTTACACACATTTAAAAATACAAAAAATTAATTTATCGGTTACGTGAGATTTACATAATTTATGGATGAGCCCTCCATGCCAGACCTTATCGAAGGCTTTGGCGACATCGAAGAAGACTGCAATTGTGCGTTTCGGTTTACGTTTCGGGTCGGCATTAAAATTAGAGAAAATGTACTCCGTGAGGCGGTGTACTTGTTTCGTGCAAGAAAATCCGAACTGCTTAGGTGGTATTAATTTTAAATCTGTAATCGAGACCTGGAGACGGTTCAGAAGGAGCCGCTCGTATAATTTACCTAATGTATCTAACAGGCTAATCGGGCGATAGTTATCGGGAAGCGTAGCTTTTTTGCTGGGCTTGTGTATGTCTATCACTACGGCCTTCTTCCAGGCGGCTGGAAAGTGGCCCTGGGACATGGCTGCATTGAAGATGCAGACCAATAGAGCTATGATGTGATCGGGAAGGAGTCTCAGTACCTCGTTCCTGATCCCATCGGGACCTGGGGACTTCCTAAGCTTGAGACGCTGGATGGCGGTCGAAACTTCATCGAAAGTTATTGAGGTTAGGGTATCCACGGGTGGGGACGCTAGTGCATGCTCTACCGACAATTCGATCGACCCAATATGGATAGGGTCAGTGTTGTCAGTGTTCAGTGAACACTGTTTTTCTAAACTCGCAGCAAGACATTCCGCTTTATCTATGCTATCGAACGCGGGGGGCAATCCGGGACCTCTATCGAGAGGAGGCATCGGAGTAGTGAGATCTGACTTTAAAGTTCGCGAGAGTTTCCAGTACGACAGGTGAGACGGCCGGAGGTTCTCCAGAAGTCTGTCCCACCTGTCGCCCCGAATCTCAGTGATACGAGATTTGACTAATTTACGTAACAAGCGTAAACAATCGCGATTTGCTGCAGACGGGTAAGCGTCGTGAGCTCGAGTCGCGGCGTTATTTTCCGTATTTACTTGGAGTTCAGTGCACTTTGATACTTATTAGTCAATTGCAGTATTTTATGAATGAATAGAAACTTTTGAATATTAGGGGATATTTCTAAGCGAGAATCGTTATATTTGTCTGTATTGAATATAGTTTAGTAAAAATAAATTAGCATTTCGAAATCCAGATTTGCATATCCATCGACCTTTTCCATCTGTACGTTTGTCAGATTAAATTACACTGAATGCACGTGTTTATTTTTAGGTTCCTTTGTCTGTGATTTATGATGCGTGTATGTTGTGACAGATGCTGATCCTGGAGTGAAGTCTAAAGCTGGTTTCACGCCTCTGCATATGGCGGCACAGGAGGGCCATGAAGACTGCGTGGAAATGCTTATCGAAAGAGGCGCTGACGTCAATGTACCTGCAAATAATGGTAAATTATATTCACATGATTGTCTTTTTACTTCTAAAACGATAGTGGTCTATTTTTGTGTGCGTATCACGCAAAAATTACTCGATAGTTTTAGATTACATTTTTTTTAGTATTACTTCTTAAACACTTGGCTCTTATCTTAGGAAATATATCATGATATCTTCATTTAATATAATACCAATTGAGATTTTTATAAACACTATCGATGCGTTCAGCGATGTATGAATTGGGGCAAGTAATATGTTGTGAATACGCAGGAAAGAGGATGCAAACAGATAACATCGCTTACAAAAAAGTTTTACAGACAAAATTTTTTTTTTTGCTTTGTTTGGTTTTTGCTTATTGTCTGTACAAAAAATATAGTGTTGAGATCGAAAACGACCACGTGTTAACTACTTAGTTGAATTTGCGGGTAGTATACAATAAAATACATCGTCATTTAACATCAGTTGAGATTGTGATAATACGCTAAAACCTATAAAATATTATTAAAAAAACATTCAAGTTGAATAAGCTGAAGCCATTTACTGGTTTCAGCATCAATAGGTCGGCTCGCCCCCGGTACTACCACCCTCTCGCAGAAAACCGACGTGAAGTAACAGCGCTAGCGCAGGATAAACCACCTCTCCTTTCCCACTCCCCCTCCCCCCTTCCCCAAACACAGGGTGGCAACGCACTTGCGACTCTTCTGGTGTTGCAAGTGTCTATGGACGGTGGTGATCACAGGTGACCCACCTGTTCATTTGCCTAATATCTAATGAAAAAAAAAAGTTATGTTTTACTTCTTCCGGCTAGTTCTTCTTAGCTTCTTCCAGACGTCGTCCACGTGGAGTAGTTCCTTGGGGTTAACGCTAATACGCAGCGAAAGCTCTCAAATGGAAAACAAACTATTTTGAAACATTCTTCGTTGGTGCTCTATTGGTCTTAGTGTGATAATAAATGAGCTATATAACATTGAAAGAATTTTTCAAATCGGACTAGTAGTACCTAAGATTAGCTCCTCTCCCCACCCCTCCCTCCCTTTCCCCCAAACACAGGCTGGCAACGCACTTGCGACTCTTCAGGTGTTGCTAGTGTCTATGGACGGTGGTGATCACTTAACATCAGGTGACCCCCACCTGTTCGTTTGCCTACTATGATATATAAATAGTATATGGTATTATAGATATATAAATATCTTCCGGAATTCGTCCGCGTGGAGTAGTTACTTGGGGCTAACGCTAAAACGCAGCGAAAGCTCTCAAATTGTAAAAAACTATTTCGAAACATTCTTCATTAGTGCTCCGCTCCCATTGCTTTTAGTGTGATAATAAATGAGCTATATAACACTGAAAGAATTTTTCAAATCGGACCAGTAGCACGTAAGATTAGCCCGTTCAATCAAACAAACAAACAAACCTTCCAATTGCTGTATGTTATGGCTTCTCTTAGGTTTGACCCCAGTACACCTGGCAGCATCGGAAGGCAGGACAGGAGTGCTGAAAATCCTGCTGAGTGCTGGTGGGCAGTGCTCAGCACGCACTCGGGACGGATACACCCCGCTGCACGCGGCCGCACACCACGGCCACCACGCTGCAGCACGCACTCTCATCGAAGCCGAAGCCGACGTCACTGCAAAGGCAGCTCACGGGTACGTCAATCAATTACACTGAAACCTATATTTAACCCCTGGAATATCCAAACCCTTAAGGGTTAAGTTCTATAAAACCAATCTAGACCTTATGATACACTTGGTCAACTGAATGTTGGCACCATAAGTTTAAAAAAAAAGAAAAACCAGTACAGCAGTATATTATGCAATGTAAAATAATAGCTTAAAAAGACGGCATGTTTTTTAAAACCATGATCCGCTATTTTGAGATCTGGATCTTAAAAAATCAGCCGAGTACATGAAACCCTAAGTAAAAATAGAACCACATTAAAAACTAGAACCACTTTAATGAACAGAACCACATTCATTTCATTCAACAGAACAGAACCATATTTATATTTACTAAATAAATATACATACACAAACAAATAAATAAACAGAACCCTTTTAAAAAACAAAACCAAATTAAAAATAAAACCATAAAAAAGTGTGTGTGTGTGTACTTATGTACACGCGTTAGAAGTTATACTTCTTTGGCGTAACAAGATAAAAATCTATTCGAAAATTTTATCTTTCGCCTTATTCAACGTTTGTAGAAAAAATGACACTAACAATAGAAAAAAATGTATTTAATACATTGAAAGTTTTAATACAAACAGCAAATACAAAGAAACAAAATGTTGACTATAGCTAACTTTAGGGTGTCGGTTTTTCGTGACGGTGTGCGCGCTCATCGTAAAATTTACTCTCCTCATTTTTCCCTAACGCGCCAAAAGAAGTATAACTTCAATAAAAATAATCGCTTGTGACCAATTAGTTAGTGTATAATCAATTTCTAATAGGTTAAATACTGTGACCATTTGTACAATCGTCTTCTTGGCTTTTAATAAGCATATTTGTAGGTAGGTGGTAGAGCTACGTTGAAACTATTACTGGTTTCAGCATGAATGGGTTGGTTTGCCCGGGGTAGCAACACCCTCTCACAGAAACACCCACGTTATGTAACAGTGCTTGCATTGTTGCGTTTCGTTCGGTCAGTCAGAGCGCCGGAGGCCCACCAGACCTCCCCCTCTCCAATTCCTTCCCGCTCCTCTCATAGGCTGGCAACGCATTTGTGACTCCCCTGGTGTTACTAGTGTCTATGGACTTACCCGAACGACTTGCTACGAACCCGCTTGGTCGTTTGCCTCCTACGATATAGAAAAAAAATCTTGTCACACAATATGTAGTGGGTCCCACAATAATTAATCTTATGTTATAATTCTCCATTCATTTCAAATTAATAAGGTTAGGAAAGCCATCGATCTCAACTTCATTAAAACCATGGGATAAATAAGTTATCCCAAATGGAAATCGAAATTGGGGCCTTGATATTCAACATTACAACTTCAACTACTACAACATGAATCTATGAGATCTGTCTTTAGATATATGGCCTTCTCAACATAGTAATTATGACAAACGAGCTAAGGTTTAAATATTCAATCTAAAAAATCATTGTCTGTTATTGATGTGAAACATTAGGCAAGGGTAAACCTGATTGTTGGCGTGGCGAGATGTGGCGACGCGATGCGATGCGCAAGCGACTGTGCGCAATCTCTCTTGCCGCACTGACCTTGCATACCTATAGTGTAATTTAAGAATACGAGAATTCCACATTCCTTCAATTCGAACAACTTCGATTTTTCACATCTGCCAGGCGTCCCGTGACTGCTCATTATTTTTTGTACTTTATAGGTTTTCAGCGTGTGACCACAATCTAAACCTTATGGGTATTTGGTGACATGATTGTTACCTTGAGGGTGGTAGCTAGCCAGACGGATTTAGAAAAATTCTTACCCCATGCTATTATATCGTCATGAAATTTTCCTTCACCGAAGGATTTTAACCAGTATGTAACGACGTGGTATGAACGCTAACCACTGAGCTACGAAAGTAACAGTAGACACTAGATGTGTTTAGAATTCGTGTCTATCTCAACAGGTTTACTCCACTGCACCAGGCTGCTCAGCAAGGGCACACACTCATCATCCAGCTGCTTTTGAAGAACAATGCTGATCCCAATGCATTGTCTGCTGTAAGTATTACTCTTATACTAATATATAAAGCTGACGAGTTTGTTTGGTTGAACGCGCTAATCTCAGGAACTACTGGTCCGATTTGAATAATTCTTTCGTTGTTAGATATCTCATATATCAAGGAAGGTTATATATCTTCATGCTAAGACCAATATGAGTGGAGCACCAATGAGGAATGTTTCAAAATCGGTGTTTTCTTTCCTTTTCACAGCTTCCGCTGCGTTAATAGTTAATCCAAAGTAACTATTCCAGCAGAAGCTAGTAGTTTATAAAAATGTTTTTTCTTTAAATTATAACTAGTGTATGTATATACAGGAATATGTGAAATTCGTATAGTGCTTTGAATTCATAAGAGTTTGATAAAAAATTGGGAAATGTCAGAGTAAATATGGGTGTATTTGTATCATCTCAATTTTTTCACGCAGACATCGATCCCTTTGCTATTCGTCATAGACCCGTGGAGTTGTATATAGATTACGTTGGGAATCACAAGTATAGATCGTCCTCACGTTGTGGTTTCTTATAATTCAGGAAGCATATAATTTCGGAATGAGCTGAATCTAACTGTAGTCGTTCATATAACATGATCAGTTAATTTAAGACATCCATTTTTTGTACATCGAGAACGAAGTTCAAATTTTGCCGTTCATAAGGTATTTAGTTTTTGAAGTTATACTTCTTTTGGCGCGTTAGGGAAAAATGGTGAGACTAAATTTTTACGATACGCGCGCACACCGTCACGAAAAACGGACACCCTGAAGTTATTACGATGCGCGCGCACACCGTCACGAAAAACCGACATCCTGAAGTTAGCTATAGTCAATATTTTGTTTCTTTGTATTTGTTATTTATATTTCTTTGTATTAAATTTTCAATGTATTAAATACCTTTTTTCTATTGTTAGTGACGTTTTCTCTATAAACGTACAATAAGGCGAAAGATCTTGTTACGCCGAAGAAGTATAACTTCTAACGCGTGTACATAAGTACACACACGCTTTTTTTATAATCTTCATATTTTACACATTTACACGTTCAAAATTTGAAGATCTTGAGATATAATGTAAAATATAAGGCATGGCTAAAATTGTATCTAGCTTATTTTCAAATGTTTAATTTTATTTTCAATAATTTTAAACTTGTATGTATTAAGTTATGAAACTTGTACGTGATTATGTATTACTGCTGGAAATCTCTTAGATAAGTGAATGGTTTATATTGTTATCGTGTCACAGAATGGACAAACGCCTTGTGCTATCGCAGACCGACTCGGGTACATAAGTGCAGTGGAGGCGCTCCGCCCCCTCACAGAGAACACGCTAAGTCAGGCCGTCGGGGACTCCGGTGAGTACACTTTCCAAAATCAATATTATTTATACACCATTGTTTCTAATAAACTTGTTATTTTTGTTTATTTCTATATTTATAGGTGAAGAAACACTTTCTGCCTCTTTTTAACTCACTCACGAAGCCTGATGTTTTTTTATTTAAAACTAGCGGGCGCGGCAGATGTTGGTCCACCCTGATTATAAAAAAAACCTTAACAAATTATATACTAAAACATTCGTCATGAATCACTTTATCCGCTGATAAAAACCGCATGAAGATCCGTTCAGTAGTTTTTAAGTTTACCGTGAACAGACAGGGAAATATGTTTTATACTAAGTAATAATTAATATACAGAATGAGTGCAAGAATATAAAATCTATTTTAGATGTGAGTCACAAATACATTAAATTGAATTAATATAAAAATTATTTTTTTACGGCCACATTAAGGGTGAAACAAATTTTACTCTATGGTCAACCAGCCCCGTTGAGGATAGATTATCACTAAAGATATTGTAATATTAGAAGCCCACGGACTCAGTCGGTGTTTGTTAATTTATAAAGGTATATATTTGTGAGGAACTCTTAATTAATTTTTAAAACAAGTTATTCCGTATAACATAAGCTGTCTGTCGGTGAAAATCCCGCCAAAATTGAGCCCACCATTTCGTAGTCGGAACTAAGCTACAAACGGACAGGAATTTTTTTTTTTAGATTACAATTTATCGTATTTACTTTCTTATTCGTTTAGAAAACCATTTGCTTATACGTACCTTAACCGTGTATTTATACCGACATTAATAATGGGAATTAACAGAAACACATTCTTCTTCTTCTTCTTCCTAGCGTTATCCCGGCCTGGTGCCAGGGTCCGCTTTCCTACTTAGCTTTCTCCACTTTGCCCGGTCTTCGGCATCCTTTTGTGTGAGGTTATTCGCCTTTATGTCCGCCTTCACCACGTCCAGCCAGCGTTTTTTGGGCCTGCCGCGTGGCCTTGGGCCTTGTTCAGTGATGTTGAGACATCTATTTCCGACATAGTCAGGGGGCCTGCGACTTATGTGGCCGTACCAGCGGAGACGACTCTCCTGCAGCTTGTCTGCGATGTCACGGACTCCAAGACTACGACGGATGTGTTCGTTTCGAATGCGATCTATTCGACTTACCCATAATAAGTGACAGATTTGTGATATTATATGAAGCGACTGCCGTCTGACCTTCATAACCCCGAGGGGGATCACATTCGCCAGGCCGCGTTTGTTGTTCAGCAGGGTGCACCACGTGCAGGTGAGGTTGACTAGGGTCTGTGAGGTGTTGTTTGAACCCCTTACACCCCCCAACAGAAAAACATTGTAATTCCTATTTACCGAATAAAAAATTAACACTTGTTTGTTTACATTATATAAAAAAATTACCGCCTTCGATGTGAAAAACTAATAAGTCACTAAAAAGCGAAAAATAACTGAATTGTTAAATTAACCAAAGAAAATTAAAAATATTGATATTTGCGCTACCTAATAATATATTTGAAGTCGATGCCAACCTACATTTCACATTTGTTGCAGGTAATAAAATATGTACCAGATGGGACACGAGAGTGGACCAAAACTTTGTATGTACATGATAGAAAGCGGTAACTTTTTCTTTGTAAAAAAAAAATATTTATCCATTTTTAGTGTGCATAAATATATCTGGTTTCTAATGGGTATAATAAATCGGTTCCAATTTTACGAAAATACGTGAAGACGAAGTGGGTGAAAATCAAATAAACGATTTTTCACCCCCTTAGGGGTTTAAGGGGTCAAATTTATATAGGATCACCTCTGAATATAACCGATTCAAATAAAAAAAGAATCATTATAATAGGTTCATAATTGACGGAGATATCGATTAACATACATTAAAAAAAACACAACCGAACGTAGTAACGTCCTCCTTTTTCGAAGTCAGTTAAAAAATTATGTTAACCCAAAATCATATAACGTTTTCTCTCATTGATTAAGGTAGCTATACTCAACGCGCGGACCACGAGGTCTTTGTAGTTGGCCCACCCGATTATACTTTATTCTCAATTATTTTAAATTTCGTGCCCATCAGAAAAACTATGAGCGCGCTGAGTAAATTAAATATATCCCGGGTAACCCGACCGCAATGCGTTCCTTATGATACAAGGGTTATACCGAGCTTGTTTGATTGGATAACCATTTTCACTACATTAATACGTTGTTAATTTGAAATTACGGTTTTTTTATTTAATACCTAAATATTTGTAGTTTGTAGCCCGCGACGCCATGAGTGAAACGTGTTTGTGGTCCGTTTAAAAAAAGGTTGGGTATCGCTGGATTAAGGTCTCAAAGGACCACGTAATTGATTACTATTGTATGTGTTGAAGAAATCGTGTGTCGTCAAAGAATCTTTCATCTAACGAAAGGCACATGTTGAAATATCTGCTCTGTGAACCAAACTACCTTCAAAACGTGTGCATAAAACGAAAATCTGGACTATAGCCAACTTGCCCACTGCAATTCCAATATAAACATTTACTTTAGCGAGCGAATTTTAATATTTCTAGCATTAAATTGGCAATAAAATTACACAATATTTTAACATGAATTATCGTATATTATATTTAAATAGGTACTTTGATAATTTGTTATCAGAACAATGTGTAATATGTGTCAATATATCTCATATTCAAATATATAAATCATATGCAAGTAAATAATGTATTCCATTGTATACATATTTTATAGTTTGGTTTAAAGTCGTGGTGATTGAATGACGGAATTTTCGGGATTCGCGTGCGATTACTAATTTAAATTGGTAAATTATAAGCTCATAGTTAAGGTAGACTACATGTGGAAACCTGAACCGGAGATATATTCTTGTAGTACCACCGTATGTTGAAATATATAGAACTGTGGACTTCTTTGTGTTTGAAATCACCAGTACGTCGTAAGCTGGCGTGGTGTTATGCCTATATATTCCTTTGTTCCTTCCTGCAGTGGTTTTCATACAGGCGGATGATGATAATTATTATAGAACGATACCTCAAACTTTTGTGAAATGGCACTGTATGAAGTTATCTGAATATGGATACATTCGGTTTACAATATGGCGAAAATGCCCGTCATAGTGATTCGCTTTTGCGGGTCGCGTTTCGGGATCAGCCTGTGCATATCCAGTTTTTCACAGGCTGGCATGACAGCGGCGACCGGCGATGGATCGGCTGTCACTTGGTGGACTTGGTGGTCACCATTGTTTTTGGATTGTACTGCGCTTATCATCAGGCACAGTGCAATCATTTTGCCATGCTACTATAAAAAAAAAACAATTTACATCCATTAGTGACAATGGAATTATGGCGTTAACCATTGTTAATGACTACGTCCGGTACTGCTACGACACACCCGAGAGGCAAGACTACACCAACCGAGGAATAAAGGTTTTCTGGAGATAGGCCTATGTTCCTGCAGTTAATTTTTTTTTCTCCACTGTCTATCTGTATATTTATTGCATAGACGAGTAGATTAATTTATACTTATTTGTGATGGAACTTCTTATACATTCCCGACAGCCTTTAAGCACTATACTGCTGTCCATGGGCAGAGAATTGCATCTGCCGTTTTTGCAGTATTGAGTTCTATATATATTCGGTACCAGGAAAAAATGGTGCATCTCATATTATTTATGTCAACCAATCTTATAGATTATTACTGCCATTGTCAAGTAGGTAAGAGTATTACAAATGTTTTATGATAATTTTAATGTTCTAACAAAATGGCCCCGTTGTTAAAACTTGCCAGGAAGTTTTTGTAGCATCTCATAATTCATGCTCCGTGGTATTATTTTGCATCCACTTCTCTTATGCACAATAACCAAAGTATATTACGAAAAGTGCCACCAGTATTACAAAATATAGAGTCAATTAACATAAGATAATAAAATATAAACGCCACCTGATAAACTAGGGTCCTGCCATAAAATTTAAAAATAAAAACCAGTTTGACATATTTTGCTAAACACTACTAACTCGATTTTCGATTTATGTTTTCATTAGATGTGGCTTTTCCTTACAGTGGCAATATCTTCTATATATAAATAGTCTAAGACAAATCAGTTCAGTGTCATTTCATTTCTCCTCTATTTCCCAACCTATTTTCTTTATTTCTCTTATATTTAGTAGTTATTTATGAACATTATTGTTATCAATAGTTTTCTTTCATACCATCGACAAGCCTAAGCCTTTATTTATAAATCTCTTTACTTATAATATTTCACAATTCTTACGTATAACTAATATACAACATTTCCTACACATTTTGGTTAAAAATACTTTTTTTTGTATTATTGGAGGCAAACAAACAGGCTGCTCACCTGATGTTAAGTAATTACCACCGTCCATAACTAGCAACACCAGTGGAGTCGCAAGTGCGTTGCCAGCTAATGTTTGAGGGAAAGGAGAAGGGGTAGGAGGAGTGGGGAGGGTAGGGGAGGTAGTCCTCCGGCACTCTCACTGACCAAACGAAACGCAACTTCTGTTACTTCACGTGGTTTTCTGTGGTTCGGGTGGTACCACCCCGGGCGAACCGACCCATTCATGCTGAAACCAATAATAACTTCAGCGTAGCTCTACCACCTTCAAAATAAACTTAATAATAAACGTAATAATTGCTGAATTATGATCGAATTTTGACCACTGGTAATAATGAAAGTTTGATATGGAAACGGTCATTTCTGTCCTCGTACAATATCATATTATATCTACTTGTTACTTTATGTATAACAATACGTACTGATACTCGCGATTTCATCTTCACTAAAATTATTTTATTGATTCATGAGAATTATATGTTTCATCTGCTTCAATGTGGACTGTAATTTATTGAAGTGAATCTGCTTCGTATGGGAGGACTTTATAGTTAGGGCGTTATAGTTTCTGATCCGAAAACTTTTTGTGGGACGAAGAGTGGTGGGGATAAACACCGTGGCGTGTAGAGTGTTGAAAACACCGGTTTTCATTCGATCACCGAAGTTAAGCAACGTCGAGCGGGGTCAGTGCTTGGATGGGTGACCACCTGGGAACACCGCATGGCTATGACTCTTTATTGTACTTTTTATAAAGAAGTTTTCACTTCTGTCGTGTGGTCATAAGCACACACACACTTTTTTTAAATTATAATTTTAAAATTACTATTTAGCCCCTATTACCA
This sequence comes from Antheraea pernyi, assembly GCA_015888305.1. Lineage (NCBI taxonomy): Eukaryota > Metazoa > Arthropoda > Insecta > Lepidoptera > Saturniidae > Antheraea > Antheraea pernyi. Next base: position 12,299 of record MU161567.1, on the reverse strand, counting down.
TTTTACAGATTAGATGTTAATTTTGTTAAACTTTATCATTGCTGCTTGTTTTTAATAATGAAGTACAACATTCCAAATTTATGCATTCTTACGTATCAATGATATTATAATTAAAACGTTGTATTCAATAGCGCCTTGTTAAAACTTGGCTAACTAGCTCATTTTTCTCATTTTAGTCTCGTCGATCCGCCCGCGTCTAAGCAACAGATAACATATTTCTTTTTCACCACCGATATTGAGTTGTAGTCCGGTGAAACTGTAAAGACCTGGCCAGGTCAATAGCGTAGTCAGTTCGAGAAAAAAAAACCGATATTGAGAATATTTTATTTTATTTATTCGGAAAACAAACAGTGATTTATTACAGATATTCAAACTAAATAGACTCTATACACCAGTTATATGTTTTCGCATATGAGAATCTAGAAAATAACAAAAAAGTTCGTTTGAAAAAAAAATCAGTAAGTAAACTTAAATTAATATCATTATTTAAATTCTGAGAACAAAAACTAGGGCAAATCAACCCACTACTAATGAGGAGAACTAACTAAAGAATAAGTTTGAGAACCATTACACCATGTATTCGCCATAGTACCTATTTTTAATGTGTTGCGTTATAGATGTGAGCAGTTAGATCCATCTTGCCGTGATCGTGGCGTGAATATGCCATCTTACTCCCACATTTTATCTAAGACAGTGTGGCGTTAGAATATTACTTTACGTATGTGTGCGTTTTCGAGCCATTCGTTTAGTAAATATATCATGTAGGTAACGTATCTACAGCTTTTTAGTTCTAATATCATTGGTACGTATAGATTCGCTATAAAACTGTTGTGTTGAATCGATACAAGGCCCGTTTCCGAGGGTTACGTCACTGACATTTGACTATCAATGTTGCGCAATATTTTTAGCTGAGGTCACAGGCATGATGTTTGCTAAACCTTGAATTTACGATTCCTCATAAACAGGTTCGAAATACTTTCAAGTTATTCGAATGGTTAAAATTCTAATATAAAATCTATTAACAGCCTTGGTATCTAACTAATATTATAGATGTTCTAATGAGTTGTTTGTTACGCTTCCAAGCACTCAACTGATGATCGTGAAATTTTTCATACACGTTATTAGGGATATAGAAAAGGACGTAGAGTACTTTTCCAGGAAAATACCACTGTTTCTGAAGGATAAGTCAGATATACATAAACGTTTGCGAAGCCTCGAACAATACCTAGTTATATATGAAAGAAAGAAATATTTTATTCATAATGCATTATTTACAAATATAAAAGAGTGGATAAAATATGCGCGTCGCAGCATTATGAAATGGAATCCAGCTCAGCACATGCTAAAGTGTTAAGAAACACTTAGCGCTGATTTTCAGCTGGAACCCAGTGCAAGTCACGGAGCGATATCAATTATAATTATGAAATATTATATATATAGTGAAAACAAGTAACGTAAATAATACTATTGTACATATTGTATACAGGGGAAATAAATAAAATTAGCAGGATACATAAAACAACATATAAGTGAAGCAATTGCAGGTGTGACTAAAATATATATCCAACAAAAATTAGATGCGAAACCTTTGATTTACATACATTGTGATGCTAATAAAAACTTTTTAAAATGAATTTTAAATG
>MU161566.1:4635-29769 GCA_015888305.1 Antheraea pernyi | reverse complement strand
TTTTTTTTTTACGTGGGGACATCCCTTATGGATACTCCACCTTCCCGTGGGAGAAGGTGAGTTATGGCCGACTCGCACGGACTAAAATCCCACGGTGTACCGTCCGACAGTATTGTTGGGGCGGCAAGGGATCGATCTATGCTTTTCCCCTTTGAGAACCGTCCCAACGGTCCGTGCGACGGAAGGTAACCGCCGGGCTCCTACGTATAGAATGGTAAACCGGGTACACACCGGCTGCCCCTCCTCGTCCGCCGGACCTGTGCAATGAGGAGATGGGCCTCCCGGCCAACCCCCTCTGGTCCTACTACGGAATCGCAGCCTCCTCCTGCCGGTTCTCCTTTGGCGGAGAGGGCCACTTAGAGGATCTACCTCGGGGGCCCTCTCCGCCGCCTTCTTCTGCGAGATAATCTCCTCGCAGGAGGCCATAGCTCGCCAAGCCCGTTCGTTTCCTAGCATGCCTGAAACCACGTTCGGCAGCGACAAATTCCCCCCCACAGACCCCACCATCCGAAGCAACTGTGCCCGATGAGTATCTGCACCATTCGGAACGTCAGAGAGCCCCTCTCCCGTCCCATCCACTCCCGCAGGACCGGTTGGACGGCGTATATGGTGTAGCGGCCGTAGCGCGCGTCCGCCAGGTCCTGCATACATCTCCTAACTGCCACTTCCCTCAAGTTTTGCCGCCTTGCCTCTATCTCTCTAGGAGTGTATGAATACACAGTGTACAGAATACTCCCCCCTCCAGTTCCCAAGACAGAGAGCCGGTGAGCGTGAAGGCCACCGCCGAGGACACCGTGCGGTACGCACGGATCGCCTTCAGTGCCACCGTACGCTGCGCCCTACGAAGCGTACGCACGGTGGCGGCACCAAGGGTGTCGGCCCTCACTGATGCCCCGTAGATGGCCAACGCCCGCTCGACTCCCATATAGAGTCGGCGACACCCAGCGCTCGGACCCCTATGTTGGGGAGCAGTCGGCTGAGTGCCGCCGCCGCCCAACAAGTCGAGGTCCGAGCCCCGCGAAATGGGGCTCGAACTACCAGCGCCCGTCCAGGGTGAAACCCAGATAGTTCATTCGGGTCTCCACCCTGATCCGGGTGCCCTCCACCATTATGTCTGCCCCAGGTGGTGGCCTTCGCCGAGGCCCTTGGAACAGTAGGGCCACCGGGCCACCATGTGGCCTAAACTCCTTATACGCCTGACCAAGAGGGTTGTGGCCATCGTGGCCAGGCGCACCAATTACCGCCAACCCCACCCCTCAAGACTTCACCCTCAACGCTCAAGAGCCCTTCCCATATCCACCTCCGTTATGGGGTGGAGGGAATCATCTTATATATGCTACAAATAATTTATATTTTTTTTTTTTTTACAATTGAGACAATTTAGTATTGGATTTAACATAATACAAATATAACAAAAAATGTAAGATCGCGGGAAACGTTCCGTTCATCATACAAAAATTATATTTTTTTTCTAAAATAATAGTGAGCAATTATAATACAACAATAAATATGTATAAAACATTAAATTATAGTATCATAAACCTTAGAAATAAGCATCTGAAGGAAAAATAACGTTCCGTTACACATAAAAAACTTCAAACACAAAAAAACTACGCGTCTCCGCGTGGAGAGGGGATGTCTTTTGAAAGGGGTAACTAACCCCTATGAAAAACAATCCTTAACAACCCGAAATTAGTGATGCGAATTTCTAATGCCAACCCACTAAATTATTGTTAAGAGCACGGGCATTTATCAAGGCATTCTTTTGAACAGTGTTTAGAAAAAACAAGACGAAAGAATAAATTTTAAATAAACGATTTATTTGTTTAAGTTTTAAACATGCTAAAATAATGTGCAAAAATTAATATACGAATATTTTTTACTGACATAATATAAATGTGCCTTTCCTTGAAATATAAGGTAGTAAAGTAAAATATTCATTTAGCACTTACCATCTTCAGCGATGATTGAATGCGATATTAAATTGAATATTATAAATGTCTTCAGCCACATAGCGGATGAGACGTGTTGACGGTGTACGAAATAATAATTTTCCTGCTTCACCGAACGAATAGTTCGAAACCGGTTTGTTTACTAATGTTTTTTTTTATAGCAGTCTTAAAATTGACAATAAATAAATAAGAAGCCTTTACAGTTTACAATTTCTGATTTTACTATAAAATAAATAGACTAGATTTTGATGAAATCGAGATAAACATTATTTATGGTTATTCTAACAAATCACCTGAAATTTAAACTTTGGAGGTCAAAATTAGACGATTAACCACAAAACATAAATTATTTTTGGTAGCTAAGGTATTGCCAATTATAAAAACAACCAGTTGTTCCAGTGTTGCCAGACGGTTTACATTAGCGATCGTACCATTGGTACTAAATAAACATAAATCGTATACCCTAAGAAGAATATTATAATAAAAACGTTTCTAAAAAAATACAAGCGAATATTTTATCATTTTGAAATTAACATATGTACTTATAGTTCATAATAAAAAAAAAAAGATATGTAGCAGCGGCTTCAAAAATATTAATTATTTCGATCGCTATGACGACGACACTATGGCCTAGTGGGGTAGGCAGCAAACTACCGGTGGCATCAAGTCTTACACCGCTGGATCCTCTGTCACCAATAACAGGGCAAAGAACAATCTCACTCAACTGATGATGGTCTAAGGCCGGGACTGTGAAGCTCAATCATATATCCGTCGCAGCACCATCCACGAGACACAGCCGCGTAATACATTCATACATAAGCGTTAATGAAAGACATAAGAATATACAAGAGTTTTAGAACAGAGGGTGTATGAAAACAACAATCTTTAAAGACAGCGACGAGCGAACTTTCATGTGACGTGCAGTAGTGCCAATATTAACGCAGCACAGCGCTTATAGTTTACGCGCGCTGATTGGTAGTGAGAAGCCCATTACCCATGATTGGTGATTAAAGGATACATCAGTGAATTGACACACTGATAGTGAAGAAATATACAATATGTTTAATACGTATTTTAATTCAGTTTATGTAACCAGTCCTCAGGAAAATAATCATAGTTCAAATTATGACATATCTCAAACTTTATCTTCATTAGTTGATATTAGTTCTGTTAACATTTCACAAGAAATGGTATTCAAGCTTTTAAAACAAACGAACGTTAATAAAGGGGCTGGTTTTGATAATATTCACCCCATTCTTGTTTCGAAACTTGCGAAAGAATTATCTACACCACTTTTTATAATTTATAAAAAATCTCTAACAGAATGATGTTTCCCGAATATTTGAAAGATGGCACTGATAACACTAATACTAAAAGGAGGTGATACACACGATGTTAAACAATATAGACAAATCTCAAAACTTTGCGTTTTTGCAAAACTTTTTGAAAAGATTATCACTAACGAATTAACGACACAAATTCATCACCATGTCGCTGTTGAACAACATGGTTTCTATCGTGGTCGTAGTGTTGATACCAATTTAATCTCTTACACAAGTTTTATTACTAAAGCTCTTGATTCTGGTTGTCAAGTGGATGCCGTGTATACTGATTTCTCTAAAGCCTTTGACAAAATAAATCATTCAATATTACTTAAAAAATTATTGACCATGGGTATACATGGCGATCTGCTAAGATGGATTGAGTCCTATATTAGAAACCGCAGTCAAGCTGTAGCACTTAAAGGATATCGATCTGAGTTTCTCACGATTCCTTCCGGTATTCCACAAGGATCTCATCTGGGCCCGTTCCTTTTTACGCTATATATTAATGACATTGGAAATTGTTTCAATAATTCTTGCCATCTACTTTATGCAGACGACACAAAGATTTTCAAAATTATTCAGTCAGAAGCTGACTGTAAGGAATTACAATATGATCTCGATATTTTTAACGAATATTGCTCCTTGAATCAACTGTTTATTAATAGTGACAAATGTCATATTATCACTTTCACCCGAAAACACAATCCTTTAATTTATGACTATGTGCTTGCCGGTAATATAATCACTCGCAATAATGAAATTCGTGACCTAGGCGTTATTCTAGACTCTAAACTCCATTTCAATCTTCATATAGATGTCATAGTTTCTAAAGCTTTCAAAAAACTCGGCCTAATTCTTCGTCTCGGGAAACCTTTTCAAAGACCAGAAACTTTAAAAGTGTTATATTTCGCTTATGTCCGTAGTATATTGGAATTTGCAAGCGTAGTATGGAGTCCGCAATACGAGATACATATAGCTAGGATTGAAAAGATAAACAATAGATTTTTAAAGAGCCTGGATTTTAAAACTAATAACTCGTTAACTAAGTGTAAAACAAGTGCCTCTAGACATAATTTGCAATCTTTAAAAGACGGAAGAATTTATCTGGACGCAATTTTCTTATATAATATAATTAATAACTATATTGATTCATCCCCGCTTTTAGAACAAATCTATTTTAAAACACCACGACCTAGTACTCGAAGTAAGGATACTTGTCATATCTCCTTTTGTCGAACAAATTATTTTAGGAATTCATTTTTTCAACGATCTTGTAATCATTACAATAAATATCTTAACACTGTTGACATATTTTGTAATAACTTATTATCTTATAAAAGGAAAGTGGCTGATGTGCTGTATAAGACTGGTATATGAAGTATAAACTCATGTATTTTTATTCTTTACTTCTTTATTACTTTTTTGTGTATGTTAAAAGAAAGAAAGTTACATTCGTAGATGATAAGACAAAAAAAAGATTATATCTAATTAATTTAAACCACGCATAAGTAAATACTTATCAAATTAATGCTATGATGTCTTACAAATAGTTTAAAATTATGTTTTTCAAATAATGGTACTTTAGGCCTTTTAGTTTATATTATAATTATAATGTGTTTATGTATGGCTGTTTGTTACCTTAATAAATAAATAAAAAATGATCTATTTCGTCCTAGATAGATAGAAAATAAGTCATACATAAAAAAACCTAAAGTTATGCCATCAAGTCTGAATAGAATTATATTAAATACTAGTCTTTACCCGCGACATCGTCCGCGTGGAATAGTTACATTGGGCTAACGCTACGGAAGCTACGCAGCAGAAGCTCTCAAGAGGAAAAAAACCCCGATTTTGAAACATTCTTCATTGGTGCTTCGCTCCTATTGGTCTTAGCGTGATGATATATAGCCAATAATCTTTCTCGATTATACGATTTCTGTATTTCGATTTGGCTTTCCCACGCGTATAGGCCGACATTATATATATTTTTGGTATATTTATTTATTTTAACACCTTATTATATACACAATTACGATTTTACACTAATGTTTTATATGTAATATGTAAACTTTGACAAGAGCTTTCGATTGAAACTCAAACAAATATCGTAGCTTCACCGAGTCGAAAACTATACTAAATGGGAATCTCAAAAAGCAGCAGAATGACCTCGAAATGGTGGCGCTTATAATAATTATTTGATTCTTTCGATATACAGTAGTATAATTTAGTTTTAAATGTAGAGAATAGATTCGAAACTACATTGCCAAACTGTATCCCCCGATTTGGTTATCATTAGGTTTTTTGAATTGCCCTTGTATGGTTACAAATTTAAAGACGTATTCACGTCAAAACTGAACCAAAACACAATTAACTTTATGCATACTTCTGAAGGAAGAATTATACTACTTTGTTAAATGTAATTTTGAATTTACTTAGCTGAAAATCTAATATTTAAATGTGATTCATAAATTGGTATAATAAAATTGCTTAAAAAATATCCTAGTGATGTATCGAGAAATTTGACACTAGAAATTAAAAAAAAATTAAAAAGTCGTTTGAACAAGAAAGAGTTAATAAGACTGAAATCGTACGTCTGACAACACTACCAGTGATCTCAGCTGGCAATTACACTTTCCTCCAGATAGCGTTAAGAAACCCAACAAACAAGTTTTAGCAAACGAAAGTATCTAAAAAACAATTTTACTGCTTCGTGGATAAAACAATTTATATATTAATTTAGCGCATATAAGTTGTTGTTCACTTTTAAAAAATGTGAGCACATACTTATTCACTGGTTAGTACAGCTTTTACAAATATGTGGTAATAATATAAATTAATCGAAGTCACGACTTGCAGCAATAATTCATTGAGCAATAACCACGTTGTGTTTACTACGTTACCAGGGCGTAAACCTTAGTACGTCACTATTTTGATAAGTTCGGTGACGGAGATAAATAAAATATCTGACTATGGATGGTGATTTGTACATAGTGACAAATGCTATTTTATTAACTTTCTTTAATCTTTATTAATATTCTTAAAAACTTTCAGATTTAGCAATTTTTAAAATAATCAAATAAGGAATAAAAGAACACAAAAACAGCCAATGAGTTACAAACAATAAAGAGAACAAAAGGTGAGGGATCATCAGTAAACCATGCACCACATTGTGAGGGCGGTTTGTCAACCTTGTTGTATTTAGATCCAGGGCTATACAGGGCTTAACCAACGTAGTGCCCATTTTAAAGTTGTAGTATATTTTATATGTGATTTACGTTTTGATGTAAAGGAAAATTAAAAAAAGATCGTCCAAGTTACTAAAATTTCGTTTTGAATAATTTACTTCCAGTTATGTACATTAAAGAAAAAAAAATTGTTTTATTTTATTTTTAAAAAGAACAATTAATTTTCTATATAAGTCACTGGGTTTAACATTTTATTGTAAATTTATTCAATTCGAAAAACTATTTCCAAAAAATCCGAATTTAAATAATAACTGTTTTTTAGAAGCTTATAACTTGACAAATAAACAAGATAGAAAAACTATTTTGTGTATTCACATTCACACCAACTAGAAGTCCAGTTAGGATTAATATGAATAAATTTCAGAGCCTCATCTTTTTTTCGTTGTGCGCATCACATGAAATGCCCCAGTGATGAAGAACAATATTTAGGATATGTAAATGTATTTAGTTATTTCAATATTATTTTAATTTTTCAAGAACTTGAATGTTGAAAAATATGTATGTATTTTATATTTAGCTACTTCTAGTTACGAATTAATAAGGGTTTCTGTATAATATCGAATTCCCACAATGTAGTATCTTTTTTTGTATAATTTAACTGACTGTTGTATACGTTAAATGGCAACACTAGTGAATTGTCAATTTTGTCACGTAAATTGTCATTGTTGTCAGTCCTATAGTGTTGGCATCCAAGTGTAGTGTATTGTGTTTATTTGGCTTTGGTGTTTAGATGTTTATAATAATCTGCAAGTAAATGCTCTTTTGTCTTTCTCATTCAAATGGAAGAAATATAAACATTCAAAATGCTCCCATTTCTTGAACAATATAGATTTAAACTGCATTGATTCTTAAAACTGTAGTGAAGTGTTTATTGTTAGGTTTTATACTGGCTTCGAATGATATCAAATAAGGACGTAGTTTGTGATTTAGTCAATAACATGACCACCTCAAGTGGGCCAGGTACACGACTGCAGGCTGTGATTGGTAGTCAAATGACTGTGGCCAGCCAGTCTTCAAATTTTATGAATACGACGTCCTCAACCGGGCATTGCTACGATATGCAAACTACCACTTGTGGCAACTCATCTTCGGATTCTCATTCACCGGTAATGAACACAGGGAGAGCTAGCGACCGAGACGCTCGAATTTTCGCAGAGAAACAAAGGCGAAGCCAATACAATGCGCTTATAACAGAAATTATGTCTTTATTATCAGATGCTTTACAATCTCAGCGTAAAGTGGATAAGACGAGTGTCTTGAGACTTGCCGCTAACAAACTTCGCAATGATCATATCTTTGGTAACACAATGAAATGCCGCCACGTAGAGACCTGGTCTCCTGCATTCTACAAGTTTTTTGATCTCTTGGGAGGTATTATGATAGGAATCACTTGTCGCGGTCGAATATTTATCGTATCGCCAAATATTCAGGAAAAGCTTGGGTATAGTTATATAGATTTATTAGGTCAGGATTTATATAAATATGTTCATGAGGAAGACCATGAAAGTTTACGGGAGCATATTTACCCTCCTGAATTACAGAATAATTGTGAGAAGAAACTGTTTGAACAGCATCATATATTCCATATCCGCATTTTGAGGGCTGGGGCAAGATCAGACCCGCCACGCTATGAAAGATGCCGTATAGATGGTATCTTAAGAAGATCAGACAAAGCAACTGCAAATGCAGTACAAGATGAACAGATAATTAAGAGGCAGAGAGTCCGAAATCACAGAACATTTTCATCGAGTGGCAATGATGTAGTTTTCATTGGAATGCTACATGTACTATCTACTAACTTACCTGCTCGCATTTTGTCACCCACATCATACTCTGAATACTGGACAAGGCATTTGATTGATGGGCGAATTGTGCAGTGTGATCAAAGTATTTCATTAGCAGCTGGGTATATGACTGAGGAAGTTACTGGCACATCTGCCTTTGTATTTATGCATAAAGAAGATGTGCGCTGGGTGATTTCTGTTCTAAGACAAATGTATGATGAGAGTAAAGAATTTGGTGAGTCCTACTACAGATTAATGTCTCGTTCTGGTCAATTTTTATATATGAGAACTAGGGGCTTCTTAGAAATAGATAAAGACACGAAGAATGTACAAAGCTTTGTTTGTGTCAATAGTGTGCTTGATGAAGATTATGGTAAAAGAATGTTGGAAGAAATGAAAAGAAAATACTCAGTTATTGTTGATGTTGATAAGAGAGCAAACAATAAAGTTACTGATGTCGATGACCCTCCAGTTGAAGATCCTAAGCGTTTAGAATGTATTGTCATGCATCTGGTAACACCTTCTTATAGCCCTAATACATTAGACGTGAAACTGGTGCCGCCATCCAAGGAGAATATAATATCTGCAATAAAGAGTAGTGAAAAAGTTGTCCAAGAGACAGGTGTTCAATTCGATACTAGGAAAAGAAAAAAACAAACTCAAAATATTGACAGGGAACATTTAAACAGGCTCAGTGAAGTCCAAGACAGTTAATGTTGATATATGTTCCTAATTTTTGTTTTATATTGATACTGAATCTAGTGTGTAATTAGGCGATATTGACAGAGTAAATCTCCTGAATAGGAAAATTATCCAACAATTAATAATGGTGTTTAATATTAAAATTTTGATGTTTATAAAGTGATAAACTTAGTCATTAAATTATTTTAATGTGCTTAAAGGATTTACATTTTCTTGATAAGTGTGCAAAATTAAGTACTCCATTATGCATCATTGTAAGAAAGTATTTGGTGTATTGTGCTAGTGCAACCCATCCCAAAGGTGTGTCAGCTAATTTGTATTGTAACTAAATGTGTTCATTATTCCTTGTATTCAATATGAAACAATTTATGCTTAAGTAAAAACAGTTAAATCTATAGTTGACATAGAGCGTACTCAACCTTACCTTATCGTTAGCTCAAGTGAAACTTCGGTAAGTAGTTACTTGGCATAACCTTAGGTTTCGAATTTATAGTGAAATTACTCTTAGCTTGTAGTTAGCTTTGTTTCAGTACTGTGTCGCGTCAGTAAAATGAATTTAATTGTAAAAAATAAATTGAACCATGCATGTAAAAAGAATATTGAAAAAATTAAAGAAATAAGTGTACTGGGAATGAAAGAAACAATGGAAGCCTTCTTGACATTTCTGCAATGAAAGATCAATTGAATGACAAAGAAGTAATAACAATAATTAAAAAAGATAGAAATGCCACTGTTTTATAATTACTTTGTCATACTTTTTTTATTCACATAACTAATACCCAAGTTTTTCGTTAATCCTTGATGACTTGAACTTAGCTCAGCTCAAGCTAGGTGGATTCTAAGCTTGAGACTATAAATTTAAATTCTGGACTTAACACTGAGATAAGTCTGAGTGTGCTCTATAGATTTAACCCTGTATCATTGATTCTCAACATGTTTGTACATATTTAATATATAAAACCTATTTTCAGAATGTATCTATGGACAAAAATAAAAAATAACTATGTTTTTGTTAAAATTTCCATTCTAATTTCACAGGGTTATTAACAACTTGCCAGACTGTTTATTTTTAGTTTGACAAATTAATAAATATTATTATTTGTATATTCTCAAAGTTTGAATATTCCAAACTGATAGATAGTTTGAAATAAACATGATTTTCTATCCGTTTATGTTTTTACTTTATAAACTATCTACTATATGATGAATTGACTAGTGACCATAATTTCTAAATGATTAATTGATTAATTAATTCATGTGTTGACAAGATAGTGTTTAATATTTTATTAGGATATTTAACCGTTTAAGAAGGTCAATGCAATTGTTATACTTTGCTCTAAATTAAATTTTAATTGATTTGAACCTTATGTCTTTATAATGTATTTCAATTATGTATATGACATAATAGCAATTACCCTTAGTCCGTCTTTGTGAAAGAATAATCATTATTGATTTGTAGTTTACTGTTTGTTTGAATACTTGATGATCTTCTTTATTCAAATTGACTTCAAATATATTATTAGGTAGCACAAAAATCAAAATTTAATTTGGTTAATTTAATAATTTAGTTACTTTTCGCTTTTTAGTGCCTTATTAGTTTTTCACATCGAAGGCGGTATATTTTTTTCTGCATTTTATTTTTTATTTTTCCGTTTTTAATGTGCATGGATATATCTGGTTTCTAATGGATATAATAAATCGGTTCCAATTTCACGAAAATACATAGAGACGAAGTGGGTGAAATCAAATAAACGATATTTTATGGATCAATTTATATGGAACCAACCACCTCGGAATATAACCAATTCAAATAAAAAAGAATCAATAAAATCGGTTCATAATTGACGAAGATATCGATTAACATACATTAAAATACATACAACCGAACGTAGTAACCTCCTCCTTTTTCGAAGTCTGTTAAAAATAGGTTTTATACATATAATGACTGAGAAACTGAAAATGCATTTCTGGCAATAAATAGAATGATTTGTATAATAAAAAATGTATCAGTTGTAGATTTTTATTATGTAAAACAAGTTGTTAATCAAAACTATTCAAAGAATACGGATACTTTTATATAAATTATGATTACATGAGTTACTTAGGTTGATTTGGCGAAAAAATTATTTTGTCTATAGGTAACGTATTTATATTTCACTGTAAAAATAAATGAAATGGATTTCAGTTATATATATCGTAACAGCACAAGAAATATCTTGAATATGTAAATATTCACGAGTACCGGAGACGATACCGTGCCTTTGATGCTTTATATTTTGTGGAAATCAAATTAATACCAGAATAAATAATAATATTTCCCATATCTGATAAGTTAATTATGTAACAGTTGAAATACGCCTGCTTGCCTTCCGTGTGTCATCTTTATTATATACATTTGTAATATGAAATAGCTTTTCTATATATTATGTGGTTGTACATTACACTTATTTAAATCGCTTCATTTTGTTATATTACAGAGCGATCAGGGGATTAGTAGGAATAAGCAACGCAATGTGTTAAACTTAAACTACGAAACGTGGGTTCCGTAGCTTACGAAAACGAATATATATATATGTATGAAGAAGTCGTTCGTGCAATAGCTAGAGTTTAATGACTACCCCGGTCAGTGCCTAAAGAGGATATATAAAATTGGCTTTTGTTTTTATTCCGTATGTAATTCTTTGGTAATAATAGAACAGTAGAGGCAGAAATAAGATATGTTATAAGTCATGTAGTTGAAGGCTAAAATGAGAGTAAACATGCTTGCTGCTAATGGGAGTTTCTTTGCTACGTTATAGGTATTAATTTCGCTAGATTGCCTTCGAAATATAAACTACGCGATATACTTTTACGATACTATAATGTTGATTAAAACAACGGAGTCTCAAGGGTTCCTCCGCGTTAAAATTCTGTTCCGCTCTTTAAGGTTATTAAGTGAATTTATTCATTCTCTTGATCCGCGGCTTTAAAGTAAAAATGTTTTATTTTTTTCAAATATAGTCGTTAATTTCTGAGATTAATGACTTCAAAGATATAAACGTTTTACCTTTCCAAGATTAAACAACCTTAAATAAAGGGAAATAAAAGAAAATCGGTAACTAGTTGGAGATTGTCGCCCGTTCGTGATTACCGTCTTCATGCCAAACTACAAACACCACGGTCATCGTTATTGGGAAGTTTGAATATATTAGAAATGCAACGTTACCGTCGTTGATTTTCCTATATGGCGATGGTGATGATGATAGGAAATTAGAGATGAAATTTAACTGTAGTTTAGGCGTCCCAAAACCACACTGCAAGAGTTAGACGGTGATCATAACTGGTTTCTTAAACGTTTGCTAGAAGTGCTTTTAGCTTTCAAATTATGGGGTATTATTTATATTCGAGTTGTATTGAAGTATTAACATAAGTTTTGAGATGCCTTTGAATAAAATTACTTTTATAGATTTGGAAGTTGGCAAAGGATTAGAATGTATAATTGAAGTTAACCAGTTTAACTGTATAATGAAATGCATAAAATACAAGAAGTTAGTTGCTGTCCTGTATTATTTACAGTCACTACAAGGTAACCTTGCTAGTTTTGAGTAATAGAAAGGACCACTATCTATAATATGTATAGGCACATAAGCAAAAACCTGTTACATTATCTGGAGTACTAGAAATTTGCTAAAAATGTAAGTTTAATAGGACGTTTTTTATGAACAAGATTACGTAAGTTGGTAGCGGTAGGAATATTTGGATTTGTGACGCTGATCTCCAATCTGGAAACGCTATCAAGTTGCAGAAAAACCCAAACTCAAAACTCGCTACGACTAAGAACAATGAAAGAAGTACGGGCTCCAATCGAGTACTTTATTGCAATAAAACAAATTGTGACTTAGCAGTATAATAAAGTTTGCATTAAAGTTTATACTGTGACATTAGCGTATATGCAATGTAAGAATTATTTAACAAAATAGTGGTATTCTTATCATCATCACCTTATCATCATTACCCTTATACCATCTAAGTAGGGTCGTCACAACATGTTTTATTCTTCCACTTTCTCCTCTCAGATGTCATCTCAGTAATCACACCTCTTATGCACATTATTTTTCTCACAATCCATCGATACCTTTTTCGGTCTTCCTATATCCGTCTACATTCATACTCAAATCTCTTCTTATTACCTGGATTTCATCTCTTCTAATAATACGCCCGTACCATGCTAACCTATTACTCCTCAACTTCTCTATCACTGGTGCTATTTTCAAACCTTTGTTGATTGACTCATTCATAATCTTATCCATTCTGGTTACACCATACATCCATCTTAACTTTCGTAACTCTGCCTCATGTAGTCTTTTCTCATCACTCTCATCCCTAGCTCAGCACTCCGATCCATATAATATAACTGGTACTTACTTATCATGGTTTTAGACACATTCTTGTCTCTTATAAATATTGAAGTTTTTGTGCTATATTTCGGATTAAGATCTGAAATATGTCAACCGAGATCCCATAAATTTAGTAAATTAAAAATAATAATTGCTAGCGAAAGACTTCACAAATTATTCTCATTCAATACGTTCTCGATGCTTTTGTCTAATAACGTTCTTGATTTTGGCCCTTTGATACGAATCTTATGTGCTCGTAAAACGAAATTTAAAATGCTCAGATATAAAAAAAATGCCTAAACGGTGTACTATGTTGTTTATTTTATTCATCAAATCAAATAATGGTTATTTTTTCATTTCGTTCACAAAATCTTGTGGACCTAAAATTTGCTTAATTTAATGAATATTTTGTTTAGTGTTCGTTATGCTCTGTGCCAAAAACATGCCAATTCAACCAATATACGAATGTAAATATTATAGGTATAAGTTACCTGTAAGTAAATTTAATTTTACTGTTAAGATAGGGTTTATTCTAAACTAAGTAAGTACTTAAGTATAAAGACTTAATGAATTATAACAGACCAAACTTGTCTTAGATATAAAATGCAAGTTTTACTTGGCAATACACTGGACCGGTTATCGGTTACAGTTATACACTGTACTGTTCACGATATATACATGTATAAATGTTGGTTGATACTTTGGTCACTGTTGAAAATGTAATATTTGTGAAACAACTTCTAACCCTTTTCTCAATATATGTGTATTTTGCACTTTGTACTGTAATAGCGGCGTGGTGCAATGCCTATAAATATAATTAATGGCCAGTTTTGTATGATGTTTATATTTTAAAGCATTGTAAGGTACATGAATATAAAATATATTTATTACGTTTCTGGTTTATATTTCAAGACCCTTGACTTATTATCATAGCTATTTGTTATTGCATAGGACAAATTCATATTTTTATACAAACTAGTTCCGCCCTGATGATAAAAAAAGCCATGACAAATTATATACCTAAACCTTCCTCGTGAATCACTCTATCTACTGGTGAAAACCGTATGAAAAACCGTTCAGTAGTTTTTGAGTTTATCGCGAACAGACAGACAGACGTGGCAGTAGATTTTGTTTTATACTATGTAATGATGATTTTTTGTAAACTAACATCTCAAATTTATCGAGAGGAAAATGCTATAATTCGAGATAATTCCAGATATACTTTAGTGTTCAATGTTTTTTTTTTTAACTGGTTCGGCAAAGTGACTGAACGGTACCTGATGGAAAGTACAGTACAGTCCATAAGTAACGGCGACTGTTGGTGTTAAATAACAACGGCAGTCGTCAGTATCATGCCGACCTGCCCATGTGCCTCTTCACGCCTCGTTTGAAGGAGCGCATGTCATGTTTTGATTAATGCCCCGTATTAACAATTAGCAAGAGTTTATATATTTTTATTTTTTGCTTTTGTAAAGAAAATCTTGATTGAAGAAAGCATGTAAATGGTACTAAAACTGGGATAGAACAAATGCTATAACCAATTTGTTATTTTAATTTGACCGAAGCACTAGTGGAAAGGGGCTTTAGAAACCTTAGGGCCAGTCCTAAAATCTTTTGTGAACATTTCATTCAACAGGAAAGTAATCTTAAATTATTTCCTTGTCGATCAGCGTCAACATCATAACCATAAGGCAACGGTGACTTAAAGACTGGATCGGAACTCCAGAGGCACTTTAAAAATCATAAAATCTCCACTGGTGCTAATAAAATAACCTGTTATATTAACCCTAAAATAGTTTATTAGCTACTGTTTGTACACAATTCTATACAAAATTATTGGAGTGTGTACGTTGTACATTTATTTATAAGAACATACGAAGGTAATTCATCATGATCTTGTAGTGCCTCTCCGTTGTCCTAGATTGATAGTTAGTTCTACAAATCTTGTTCTATCCGGTGTGTGACCTGTTATATTAACCCGAAAATAGTTTATTAGCTACTGTTTGTACACAATTCTATACAAAAATTATTGGAGTGTGTACGTTTTTGTACATTTATTTTTCAGAACATACGAAGGTAATTCATCATTTTCTTGTAGTGCCTCTCCTGTTGTCCTAGATGGATAGTTAGTTCTACAAATCTTGTTCTATTCAGGTGTGTCAAGTGATGTCCCATAAAATTTTATAGTTAAAACGGTTCAACATTGTAGACTTGAATCGCAAAATAAAGCTTTTTACCATGATGTTAATTGAAAAGTAAATATTATTTAATTGGATACAAATGTTTTTTCTTAGATTGCGACACGTACGCTGTTTTATATAAAATATTGTTGTATATAAAAATGCAGTCAATACTTCATTATTTTAATTTAAACAATTCATTTTTTTTATTGTAGCACGGCAAAATTACTACACTGTGCCTGATGGTAAGCACAGTACAATCCAAAAACAATGGCGACCACCTAGTGACATTATCCATCGCCGGTCGTCGCTGTCATGCCGGCCTGCGAAAAGCTGGATATGCACAGGCTGATCCCGAAACGCGACCCGCAAAAAGCGAATCACTATGACGGACTTTTCGCCATATACATGGTGGTTGCGACCCAGTCAGGCTGTAAAACCCTACCACCCCGCTTTCGCCATTGCCTCATTCGTTATTCAGCAGGGTGCACCACGCGCAGGTGAGGTTGGCTTGAGTGTCTCAAGTCTTAGATGTTATTTGACACCCTATTTACCAAGCATAAATGATATAGCCATATTTTGAGATATGAATACATCTAAAGTATTTTTTTATTGTTAATTGTGGGATAGCTTATAGACTAATGTAGCCGAACAGTATAAATACTAAGAGCACTGGCGAACAAGTTGAAGTTTGAGGTGAGGTTGGCTTGAGTGTCTCATGTCTTAGATGTTATTCGACACCCCTTACACCCTATTTACCAAGCATAAATGATAGCCATATTTTCAGATATGAATACATCTCAAGTAATTTTTTTATTGTTAATTGTGGAGTAGCTTATGGACTAATGTAGGCGAACAGTATAAATACTAAGAGCACTGGTGAACAAGTTGAAGTTTGTCACGATTTCCTACTTATTATATTTTTAATTACCGTCTGTAGTTTGTAGTATTGTAATACAGTCATGTTTAGTTGCGAGCAATTATGTTATCTTTAACAACTTCTAAAATACATTATAAGAAAACATCATTGTAGTCACATCGGTTACAATATCTGCCACCATTTTTGCAGTCACGTATGTGATCCACGGCTATTACTTAGAATTTCTCTACTAGATCGTCTAATAAATTACCTTATTGTTAAACATTTTTATTCACGTACGTATATATCGAATATATGTACTACGTAGTCAATCATTAAATTTAAAAAAACATCGCTCATATACTATGACAATTGGCAGAAATATTTGTGAAGAGAATGATGATCGATTTTTAGTTCCAAACATCGCCTACAATTAGTGTTGATCTTTTTTAACCTGTCAATCATAAATGTTCTAGTCTATGTCTACGAATATTCGTGAAATAGTTGCGGAAACTTTTTAGTTAAAATTTATACAATTTTCATATAATATAAAACTTTGTGGTTATAAAGTTTTCAAATGTTTTTTCTACTATTTATTTTATAGTAGCAGTGCCCACGACTCCGTCTGCGTGGAATCTAATGTAACAAAAACAGTGAGTAAAATCATTTGAATGTATTAAATCCATTTACTTATCTATTTTTCTCTCGTACTTAAGTCGCGTCGTCATTAAAAATACAATAACTTTTAATAGAGTGAACCGATTTTAATGAAACCAAAATTAAATGTTACTCGATAATATGCTTTATGATTTTCTTGAGGCTCTATTGTGAACGCAGTACTTTAGCAGTGACGTATGTTCAAACAGTAGTTCAGTAGTCCAGTGAAGCTGTTAAGACCTTGCTTGGTCAATGGCGTAGTCAGTTCGAAAAAAAAGTGTTCAAACAAACAGACAGACAGGCTTGGCTTTTACCAAGATTTTTGGTCGTATGGTTTAGGTGACATAACTTCGCTTACCATAATTTATGCTTTATCCGTACATAAGATGGACTTGAATAGTATTCGATCATATAAGGATTCTATCACTAATAGATTAATCAATTCACGTATCCCGGAATGGAATATCATATTTTATTGAAATATGAACTGCATACGAAGCCACTTATATAATATTTTTGTTTATATTTTTAAAGGGTGAATTAGAAGCGTAATACAGACACACATGTGGAAATATTTTGTTTATCTGTTGATCTCAGTCAGACAGAACGGCTTTCTATGAATAAAAAAAAGTACAGACAAAATCATACAATCTATATTAAAGTAAATCTTTGATTTGGTTCTGTAGTTTTTGAACTTTCAACTCTTTTGGTTTAATAAGTGATTTTTTAAATGGTATAATTACGTCCTAAAGCAAGAGCTTGGAAAAATATAAATTGTGATAATTGTGTACATACGATGCTTGTGTTAAAAGGGCCAAGTAGCGTTTGCGTCAGGGTAAACTTAGTCGTTAATTGTAGATACATGGATTTCATTGAGTTTACTAATACAATATTGATTTTAAGGATTAATACAATATCTATTTTCACCTCATGAACGTTTGGACTAACGAGCAAAATGTTAAAATCTCGAAAATGAATTTGTTTCGGTATTTTTTTTGTTTAATTATTAGAGAATAAAACGTAACATGTAATATTATTGTGTAATAGACTTTTAATTGATGTACGTAGATAATGTATTTTATTATTAGTTAGAAATGTATGTAGCTTAAGTCATTGAATACGGTACACACAGATCTGACTAAAAATAATAAATTAAATTGTTTACAACAAGATATTGTTTATACTGTTGTTTTACTACTTCCCAAAATAAGTATATTATTGATTAAAAAATGAGCACTTATATTACAGTATTACGACTTACCATAGACCAAGTTCCAAGAGTTCAGTGTCTTAACTCTGCCCTCCAGATACATTCTTGATAATTAACGTATCCGTATAAACTTGGAATAATTTAGATTTTGTAAAAGACTAGCATGATTTTAATAGAAGAAAATAATAATCGTAAATTAGCCATCCCATGTTATAGGCTCAGTAGGATCAGTAAAAAATTTCGAGATAACAATTTTACGTTCTGCAATAAGGCCCCAAAGCATATTACCAATTTGCTGGATCATCATTTCAAGCACAATGTCATCTCAGTTTTAATGCCCAATAACTTATAGGATGAATTATTGCGTGATTGATAGTGATGTCTGGAAATGACACTCCTTTCCATACATTCACTAAAATGACTTTAACAACACTAACTTATATAAATTAAAAAAATATAAACCAGATAATAGCTGGTGGCTCTTGTCGATGACTAGTTTGTTTTAACCTTTATAAAGAACACTCTGGGACTAAATTGTATAAAGTACTTTCTATAACATTTAGTTTATTTGAAAAAGCTTGATTCTGTATTTCTTTATTCTGTAATATTCATATACCTTTTCTAAATTTACGAAAAGTGATCACTCTTTGTACTGGGAAAAAGGGATTTGCAATAAAACACAGTACCTATGTTTAATTTTGTGTACATTTATTTTACGTTATAAGCTATTTCGAATTGTAAATAATGTAATGAGTGTCTGTCAATTTGGGATTATTTATTATCTTGATATATGTAAGCCATTTTTATAATAGATTTTATAAGCTTTATAATCCATAGTAATTGGCTTAATTTAATTTCTTGAATTGGTAGATATACCGATATATCTTTGTCATTGTTCATACTAGAAAAAGGCTTAATCGCGACCCATGTAAGTTAAGCTCACTCATTTTTATGAATAAGTAAAAAGAAATAGTTTATTTACTACAGGCTCTAAAAGGCACTTAAGACCGTTAAGCTAACACCACTTTAGTGTGTACAATAAAGATTATTTATTTGATCGATATTCTTAACACAGGAAGATTCACACGAAATATTGTGAAATGGAAACACTTAAAATTACCAACTGTCCAAAGAGATTGCATGATGCTATTCACAATTTGGAAATAAAACAAAAAATTATTATATCTTAATATATTTATAAGTTGTACAATCTTTAACCTATTGGCCGACATAGTTAATACAAATTTTTTGTAAAGTTTTAACGTCAGATTATTGTGATTCGTAATACACCTTTTTGGTTAATTAGCATAACATGTGAAATAAAAAAATAAAAGTTGTAAGGTTGTCATTGAGACATAGGAACGAATCCAGGTGGAGCGGAGCATCTATGAAAATAATTTGACGTAAATTGTTTTATGTGAAATCTCTCAGTTTTGAAGTTAGGCATAAAAGTAGTGGTACGAGGTTTATTTATGAATAAACTATACCATTATAAATAATACTAGCTGTCCCCGCTACTTCGCGTGGAATCTTTACTTTGGGCTGACGCTAACACGCAGCTAAATCTCTCAAAAGGAATAAAAACGATTTTGAAACATTCTCCATTGGTACCCCACTCCTATTAGTATTAGTGTTATGATATATAGCTTATAGCCTTCCTCGATAAATGAGCTATCTAAGACTGAAAGAATTTTTCAAATCGGACCTGTAGTTTCAGAGATTAACAACCAAACAACCCCTCCAGTTTTATAATATTAGTTTAGATTTTAAACTTGTAAATTGTGAACATGTAGGACTGTTAATGAAGTCAAAACAAAGAACCCGATTGTGAAACAAATGATGAAATTGAAACAATCACCTCTTTGTGACGTTTGTCAGACAGTCGGTTACGTTTATCATGTTCTGAAGGAGTGTCTGGTTCAAGTCAATCGTTCAAAACTTAATAGCTGTCTTCGATTGTAACAAAGTAGACGTTGGTATATTTGATAAGATATTAGAGAATAAGTTCAGCAACGAGGCGGCTAGTTCTTTAAATCAATTGTATCTTATGATTAAATAGTTTAACTGCAATTATTTACATATTAAGGTTGGGCTACAATAGGATTCCCATGAGTGGATTACATAAAAACTAAGACAAAACAAGACAATTGCAAAACATTTCCTTTTATTCATTGACGTCATAAGTATTATATACGAAGTCTAAGTCACTTTTATAATTAAAACAAATTTAACAACAACTCAGATATTAAAATCCGTCAGATGAAAGCAGATGTACCTTTGTACAGAGCGTTCCAATGAAGCGACATACATACGTTTTAAAAGCATTGCTGCATTTGAGAACGAATAATAAAATAATTGTTTTATATGTTGTGGTGGACGTTGGGGGCGGTAGTTATAAAGGTATGAACTAGAAATGCTGAAACCGGTAATACACCACCACCTACAAAATGACTTATATTATATTAATCACGGAAATGAGATTATGCTCAGAACACATTCCATCAAAAAGTTCGCCTTTCTGACGTGCAAAGGGTCGTCTCCAATCTGCCAGAGTTGCGGGCTCTTCGACGCTTTACATAACATCTTGGCAGAATGTGTTCAAAGGAATGATCTAAGATCTGGGCTCAATGTTTCTGGTTAATCCCACTTGGTTTATATAATTCCATTTTCTCTGACCCTATTTCTAAATTAGCTAGGGAACAATTTAAAATTAAGTTATTGTTAATTCTTTATCTTAGTAAAATTTGTAAATGCCGTTAGATAGCCGATACAGTCGCGCAGGCGACTAAGCCTCCAAGAAATAAAAAAATTTTTGGATGACTCGTATTTTTTTTAACTTATTATCTCTAGTCTAGTTTTATCTGTCTCGTCTAGTCTACTATTACTGTTGTAGATATATTATTGAGTTTTTACGTTGGTTCAACGACCCCAAAGCTATTTGGATTCTGATACTTATCACTTATAAAGCAACGGTTCTGCATTTGATTTAAAAACATCTATGACTTCTTTGATAATTCTTTATATAAGACACATACATCTAGTATAACACTATTAATATGTTTAAGTTATTTGTAGAAAACTTAAAATTCATATTTCTTAAAGCAGTCATTTTAGTCAGTTTGAAAATCTACACCGGACTACTGAATAACTTTATGCCTAATTAAAGATTTTTTATTCTATGTTTCATATTTTCTAATTAAACAACGTACATTTTTATGATATTTTTTTATTTATACACATTGTAATTATGAAGACTTAAATATTCAGCCTAATTATAACTGCGCAACTCAAAATTTAATTTTATAACGCAAGATCAAAAGGTTTTATTAAAATCCCAGATCTAAACAAAAGTTTTGATTCATTTCCACCGGCTTTATTACTTATCTAACTATGTTTCACGGTTACATCCCTGTTAAATTTTTACTCCGCTCTTTATATTTGTAGTTTTGGCTAAGGATGTTAGCTGGTAGGACCACTGTTTGACCGGGCTTGGGACTAAACGCGGACTGCACTCAGCCGAAATGATACCTTGCTCCAGTGTGCCAAAGTGGCCTAATCTCGGCTAGGTATCGTTTGTCTTGCATGCAAATTCGACGATTTTGAGGCGAACTAATCATTAGCTAACTAACCATACATGTATTTGTTAGTACGTCACATATGCGTACCTCCATATGTGCCGCATAAATGCGTAGATGAATATGGGATTTGGCCATTTTATTTAAGGTTAACTAATCAAAAAAGGCCCGTATGGAAACTAAGTACCTACCTCCTGTATATTTGTGCGGGTGTAAGATGCCGTGTCGTGTGTTGTCTGCTTGTGAGTGTAGTCTAACTGTATCGCACGAGTAGTGTGCTTAAAGCCTAAGCCAGACTATTGGACCTAGGATTGCGAGATTGCGGAGCCGGGCCCCCGCGGGTGTACAGGTATGGCCGCGAGCACGGATTATTTATGAGATTGCAAATTACGAATGGTCTGCTACCGTTATTTTATCGGGAGGATCGGTAAAATGGTTCGCATCTGTTATATCTGGTTATAATCTTAGTTCAGGTCAAACCTTTTGACAGTTTGAAATTAAACTTTGTTATATCATAGAATTTCGATATTTAATTTGGACAGTAATAACCAGGAATTTTAGGTTTAATTCGGTTTTAGTTTATAGAAAGGCAATATAAATTTGGAGACAATTTCAAGGCAGCGTTAGTTGGTTGTTACCAAATTATCTAAAGGAAAAGGTATGGGCAGTAAAGGTGAACGTTGAAGCTACGATAAGGGATCTCTTAAATTTGCATTTGACACGCAAGCCCTAAACACTTTCTCGTTCTCTTCATTCGCAACACGATGGACTAGTCATTCACACATCTCTAGATATAATAAGTGTTTACTTTATGTATGTATAAGTTACGAATACGTAGAAATATTTAATCAAAATATTTATAAATAGAAGCAAAAAAAGAATAATATGGTTTACTGTTGAATCCATTAAAAATTAGTTATGACATACAATGAATTCGTTTTAATTATTAATCAGGTCTTTTAAAAGGAAGATCAGAACAATTTAATTGCTTTTAAAATTTGATATCAGACGAATTATATGTATATTTACAGAGTGAGGTACGACTGGATTCTAACCGTAGTACCTACCACGCCGCGTCCCCAAAACCGGAGTCGATGTATTAATTTCAATATATTTCTGTATTTGCGACTTGTTTGTTTAACGACGGTCTTTTATACGTGATATGGCACGCGGACGTCGTTGCTGGCACAGGTGGTAGGTAATCTTATGCATTTTTATAGTCAAACTAAAATTACAGATGTTTGTCGATATATGTGTCTGTCGATCTCATTCAAACAGCTGCTCGGATTTTGATGTAATTCGGCGTAGAAGTCGATTACGTGGTGGAACAGAGAATAATGGGTCTTTTTTAATTTTTTAAATTGAGTTGAATCCAACCGAGTAACAAGTATTATTATTATAAGACATATTATAGATAAAGCTTGAACTTGTCGGTAAGTATGTTTGAACAGAGATGTATAAAAAACATATTGCTAGCGGTTTGGATTGCATACCATAATCAGTGCATAAACAAGCTTAGTATGTACTAACGTATTAATACAGTTTTATTTATATATAAATGTGTGAGTGATGCGACGCGGCGCGGTGCTGGCGGTCACGTTGCATGCATCGTGATTTTATACCTACTGCATTACAATGTTGCTGTGATACGGCCATAATATGATAATACAATGTTGACTAGAAGTGGTAACGCACTTGGCGTGTTACGCCATTGTTGCGGTTGTGTAAAATTATATGTGTTTATATTATAGATATACGTACGGTTGTCAATTAGCCTTATTAGAAGTAGACATTTTATTTAAATATATTTACACACTGTTATTATTAACACAATTCGGGTTTATAAATGATATAAGTACTTTTCAAGAAGCAAAATAGAACTTAGTCTTGGTTTAACTATTGACGGAAATATAAAATTATGAAGGGGCATTTCTGTAATGTACACTTACTCACAATTTACATGTCTGTAATAAAATAATAAAAAAAACGCGTGCAGAGGCTCGGGTACAGCTAGCAAATAATGTACTTAATAAGTGGAAGATGAACGAAGTAAATGACAGTATTGAGTTAATCAATTTGTAGTCTAGTATTTTAACTGTCAGGGCTGAAATGGAATAAAATACTTTTGATATAAAAAAAAGGAATTATTAATTTAGTTTGATCTAATATTGAAAAAGTAATTAAGACATTTTCAAAAGCAACCAAATTGTTAGCGTGTTCAAAAAATGTATTCATCGAAAAAAAACTTATATATGAAAAATTATTTTTTTTTGTCTTGTAATTATTTAATTTTTTATTACTAAAATTTTTAAATCCGTTATCAATCTCAAAAAACTTGGCATCCCTATTAATCCAAGATCCCAGAGCTGACAGACACAATTTATTTTTAAATAGATAAAACCTTATGTTTTCATAGTCTTTTATGTACTTATAACGCTTTCACACTCACAAGTGTTCGAGTTTGGGGGCGATGTATAGATATTAAGTGAGAAAGTTGACTATAAAGGAAGGTTGCTCATGTACGAACAATAATAATTATAATAGAATAGTTGTATAATAAGTAGGTATACATTCTTTGTATCGTCTACCAAAGCGCGAACAATTCCTTTGTTCCGTGCGAGGTAGAAGGAAAATAGTACTTTTAAAAAACTAACGTAAGAATTAAAGTTATAACCACTCTGAAGAGATACATTGAACTCGAGACGTTTTTCAATCAATATAGCTACATAAATGACATACCTAAAAGAAAAATGTACGTATGCTAATTTATGGTGGTACCTACTTTTTCTAATAGATTTTCTGGCTACCAGCTCGCAAGTTCCGAGGTGCGATAAGTAGCGTTTAAAAACTATATAAGCAATAAAAAAATACAAGTCATGTTAAATGCAGTATTTATCATATATATAACCTTATATAGAGATATATTTGTTGACGGACGCCGGAGAGGCCGCAAAGGGATGTAAGATTAAAAATCGCTTTCCCCTGAGGGGTGCGATCGAGGACAACGAGAACCATATCATATGGAGCCCTGGTGCGCGGAGAGCGCATACGATGAACCTCGCGAACAGGAATCTTCTGTTCCTTGAGGTCGTCTGAAATGTCGTCAGTCGAGGGGATCACAACCCGTAGTTTACGCTCCTCTTCGAAAGAGTGCGTGAAATAGCCCCACTGGTTGTCCCGAAGGAAACGAGTGAGGTTGCGATGGGCGGTGGACGTGCTACCTTCACCTGAATACCTACAGCGGTATTCACGGCGGAGCTGTAAGGGAT